>PVLD010005821.1:0-107424 GCA_004027595.1 Dinomys branickii | reverse complement strand
GCCGCGCTCCCACTGCGCCTGGACCGATCCCCGCTTCTTCCCCGCGGGGATCGTCCCGGCTCCCAGCGTCTGGGACTTTCCCACGTCTCGCCCCGGCAGCCTGGTCCGCCCTACCACATCTCCCCCGGCATCTCAGAGAAATACGCCCAGTTTAAACTTCCCAGCCGAGGTTCCGGCATTCACGCTCACCAAGTCTGTCACGACCTGGTGGTGTTTATTAAGGAGGTTCGCTCCCTTGCTGCTCACCCGGTCGCCATCTTCCCCGGATCTCCAACTATTAAATTTTAAAATGCCCATCAACTGAGGAACGGATAAAAAGATGTGGTATTTTATACAATGGAGTATTACTCAGCTTTAAAAAAGATAATCTTGAGGCTTTTATAGGAAAATGGGTGCAACTAGAGACTCTATTCATAAGTGAAGTAAATCAGACCCGCATGTGTAAACATTCTACTGTCTCCCTGGTGCGAGAACCATAAAAAGGAAATAAAACCAGAAAGGTACAATAGATATTATGAAAGGGAAAGAAGATGCTCAAAGGGAAGGAACATCTAGGGTGAGGAAAAGGATAAAAGAAAGAAGGAAGGAAAAAAGTATATGCATACATAAAGATAGCTGGGATAATTATACTGCTGATGTCTTTTGGTTTACTGAAAGGAATAGTTAACGCTTACATTTGTCTTTTTCTGACCAATTTTGCATGATTATATCTGGTAATGTGAACAACTAATTTGAAGACAACAGTATACAATATAACAACCATTACTGAATCCCTATTACCATGATTAGTGAAACTATATTTCTTCTAATTTTTTTTATTATTTTTGTTCTCTTTAATTGTTTGATCATCTTACAACTTACATCTTACATGTAGTAATCAGTAATCTGAGCAATTTCACTAAAGGTAAAGATGTGTAGTACAATGACCACAGTTAATTTCCTATTGCCTTGTTTTGAAATTCTGTATCATTTGTATTGTTTTTGTGCTGTTTTGCTTTTGTCTTGGTTGTTGTTATTTTGTTTTCTTTTCTCTTTAAAATAAAAAATTTAAAAATAATCAAGTTTATTTAGAATAACTTGAAAGAGGAGTTTCATTTAATTTCATTTACTTTTAACCATTAGATAGAAATTTATTTTAGGATACAGACATATTTTCCTTACTAAGTGAAATAGTTTATTTTCCTGTAGAGTCTCAAGTTATTGACCCCAAATCTAATATGCACCACATTTCCTCTGCACAGCCTTAGACATACCAAGATACAAGTAATTCCAGGTTCTATGGCTCTTTCTGAAATTCTTTGCTAGCAAGGTTATTTTATTCCCTGGGCATTACACTTTTCACATGTGGGTGGTTTTTAACCTCATTCTATTGCTTCAACATGCTGATAGAGTCTGCTAAGCTACCTTCTGGCAGAGGTGCTAGAATTTGGACACTGGACTGTCAGCCTAGCAAACCTCTACCCAGTATACTAGCAATATCTGTTTATGGAAATCAATTTTATACAGTGCTAATTATGAAATCTAAATATGCAGGCTCAATTAAACAGTCTCATTAGTACCTTCTTTCCAAAATGAATTATGGTAACATTTGAAGCCAAGTCTTTTAGCTAATTTTAGGAGAAAGAAAGGCAACAATAACTGGACAACAATGGAAATGAGTCATTTGTCTGGGTAGTGTACCTAGTAAATAATTTATTTTGTTTTGATCGTATTTCTAACATTGGCTGGTAATTTCACAGTGCTAGACTAACAGTAAACAATAATAATTTGTAAAGTATCTACTTGAAGAGTGGAAACTAAAATGCTATTTTTAATTATAGCTTAAATTACTGCTAATAATTTAAGCAAGATCAACAATAATACCAGAGAGAAGCTTTTACAACAGTGTGAAAAAATTACAAATCAAGCTTTGTTAAAATATGTGACTCATAGGAACATGGGACAAATTATGCCCTTCCAGGCCAGGGCTGCTTACTTTCAAGGTAAACGTCCTACTTACTTTATATTTTGGATGCAATAGTGAAAGGGACACATGGTGCTTCATTACTGGCTCAGGGTTGTAGCTCTCAGAAGGAAGGGGGACTAAATCTGAAGCATTCCTTTGAGTAAATTACCCATGTTTCTGGGCTCCATACAGTAAGTAGACTATGTGCAAAGAAAGGGAAAGTCTATCCAGAGTAGAGGGAAATATTTTTGTGGATTATATTTGTCTGAACCGCACAAAATATTTTCTTTAGGAATAGTAGAGCAATCCACCTTTATGAATTTCTGTTTTATACCTTCCGTGTTCCATGAAATGAGCATTTTATAGAGCAGTTAGGAAAATGGAAAGAGTGCTGAATTTAAAATCAAAGGATAGAACTGGCTTGTAGCACCTGTCACATTCTAACAAGACACCCTCACAAACTTACCCTCTTCCTTCTTCCTAGTTTTTCTCATGAGTAAGGGGAAATGAGGATGCCAACATTATCTTTTGCATAGTTTGATCTAAAGAGCAAATGAGATCTGGAAAAACCCTAAATCATGAAATTATACTAACTCACATTCTAGGTTTATGTATGTACATATACTTGACATGGGACATACTAGAACAGATCTCTACATTTAGTTATGTTTTGATTAAAATTTGGAAATCTTTTTGAGGTTTAATGGTCTCCTTCACTTTTCCTTATTTCTAATTAAACATCTATTTTTTAGTCCTGAAGTATTTCTGAGTCCAATTTCATGAATTTGACTTTCAGTTTTGCCACTTATTCTTAATCTGTTAAATTGTTTTACCTCCTGAGCTTCACGATTTTTCCTATAAAGACAGCAGCAAAAGTACTCAATCAAGTACATTATTTGAGTGATTAAACAGCATCATAAGTCAAGTGTTCCCTACAATGCTCCACTGAGAATAAGAATTTAATAGGTGTTGGCCGTGATTGACCGTATTTTCACACAGATACACAGAGTCACAACCCCACTTCCAGGCAACCTGGTCCCCCCACCTTCATCCCTCATCTTTTCCATCTTTGACACAGAAGATATTGCCTTTTGCTCATTATTCCTGTACCCTGTCCTCTCTGCTTCTCTACCTTTGAATTCCATTGCTTGTTGTATGCAGTCTTCAATCTTGTGTACCTTCTCACTTCTCATCACTAAATGACAGTTTAGACAATACTAAGAAATGATGGGTCCTATGCACTTTTTCCATCCTCTCCATTCTTGTTACCTCTGGTCCTTCAGACAATCTTAAACAGGTTTTTGTTGAAAAACAAAAGCCAAACACAATTGTGGGATAACACATATGTCTATTGTATCACATCTCTACTTTTAATCCTGTGACTTAATTTCTTGTGACTCCTAATGAGAGCTTCTCACTTAAACGTCTTCTATTTTTGCCCTAACCTTTGTCTCAGAAGGCATCCATTTTTCTTGACTGTAGTGATAACTCACATGTAAGTGAGTCACAGGCTTCCATCATGGGGCCTGATCTCTCACCTGGCAGTAGAGTGCTCCAATTTCCCACTGGATAGTTGATCTCAAGTACAAAGCACTTACATGTCTCATCCAAACATATAACATTTTCAACACAAAATTAGCCCTTTCTTTTACTTCCTCCATGTTTGGCCATGGAGTTACCATTGTCCTTGTCAGAACTGAAATGATAAAGTCATCTTCCACTCATTCCTTTAAAAAAATTTCTTTATATTCAGTAGATGGCAACAAAATTCATGTTTTCATTTAAAAGTAATTTTGTTGGTCTTACCTTCATGAACAATACTTAAATATGGCCCTTGTTATTTTAACCACAATTGAATGGCTATTGTGACTCTTTATCGCTTCCAGAATCTCTCTTGCAACCTCACCAAAACATTTTTTCCTTGCTTATAACATCATTGCATTCACCTTGATAGCTCTTGCCTAACATGTCTAAAATGCTCACTGTTACTGTGTGCAGCACAAACTCTAACAGCTATTTTTCTGATTTTCCATTGCCTGAAGAAGGGCCGCATGCGATGTTCACACCACACTCCTTTGTAGCACTCTCACGCCACTCAGCCCCACTTCCTCCATGCCGACGAGCATCTCTGTCTTTACGCTCAAGATGCTTTACTGCCGCTGAAAGCAGGAAGACATGAAGACATGCTTTTCCTTCCACTGGTACAGCAGTCTCCATTCTTTCTGGTACCTGGGGTCAGTTTTGTTGAAGGTAAGTTTTCCACGGCCTGGGAGGAGTGCAGTAGACTTGTTTTTAGTTTCTTTTTTACTCATATTTGTGTGTATTACATAAGAATAGTGACCCCCAGCTCTGACACACCCACTTCGGCTCCACGTCAGATCAACAAGAAGCAGGCAACAGAAACCCCTTGCATGTTCAGTTCACAGTATGGCTCCGGCTCCCCTGATGCTGATGCCAATCTGAGAGGAGGTCAAGGGAAGGAACTTCACTTGCTTACCTGTAGCTCACCTCCCGCATTCTGGACTGGCTCCTACCAGCCTGTGGCCCAGGCATTGGGCACCTGTGCACAACGAAATCAGTCACCTTGTTTAAGTTATACTGCAGGAAAGAACAAGTCCAAGTTCTTAGTTGTTTGCAACAACAAATGCTTATTTCTCACCCGTGCTGTGTTAATCTCAATTTTTCTGTGGCTCTTTGTATATCCTCTCCATTTGATTATTCACACCAATAGAGCCAAACCCCAATCCCAGGATAATGGAATTCTTGTTTTAGAGGATGAAAAGAAATAAAACAAAAACAACTTGATAGGGTCTTTGCTCAAAATTCACACATTTCGCTGCTCATGTGTCACTAAGCAAAGCAAGTCACATGGTGAAGTCAGGTATCAGTGGGAGTGTGGATATAACTTTTCTCCAATAAAGCGCAGCAAACCCATGGCTAAGCTTGATATCAATAAAACTGCAAGGTACATACTTCCATAAAGACCAATAGCTGCTATTTTGAAAATTAGCAAGGTGTACTAGTCTATTCTCATTGTCATAAATATTTATGTTTCTCTTTTTGATCACAAAATACACTCACTCTCCAAGGAAGAGAATCCCAACATACAGCACCATATCAAAGATGAATCTTATGACCTTCTATGTCTACATCAGGTCAGGATGTGACTGGTATTGATTTACAAGTGTACTAAGTAATTTTCCAGTTAATCTTAATTGAAAGTTAGACTGGGTTAAGAAACTCCTGCAGAAGTGATTTGATCATAGGGTACTATATTCGCCAGTGGATTAATTTACTGGTGTTCATAGCTGAATATGATGTGAACAGGTAGGGCCCAGTTAAAGGAGGTGCTTGCTGAGAGCCGTACCTTTGAAGCTGTATCTGTAACCGTGCTCAACCTTGGCGCTCTCTTTCTCTGCCACCATGAAGGGAGCAGATTTGCTCCACCATACCCTTTGCCTTGATCTTTCTGCTTTGGAATCAGGTGACTGTGGACTAAAACATCTGAAACCATGAGAAAAATTAAACCTTCCTCTTTTGAGTATCAGGTATTTTGTCCTATCGGTGGGAAAACTCACCAATAAACTAAACGGAACAGTGATATCCCTATACACACCCACAGACAATGGTAAGACAGGGATAGCATAATACTCACGTTTGTAAGAGAGAAGATAGGCAGCACATGGCATTTGCAGATCCACAGCGATTTCCCAGGCCTGGTAGGGAAATGATAACTCATACTTTGCAGGAGAGAAAGTGTTCTTCTACTGGGGCTCCCTGCGGTGAGCCTCTGGTTCCCTGCGAAGTGCTCTGACTCATGGTGAGGGAAAAAGGAAGAAAGTGTAAGAGGCAAAACAGCCCTACGGTGGGGATCCGGGACGTTCCTGAGGGGACTGGGACCTCAGCGTTTACTGATCAAAGAGAGGATTCCAGGAGGGAATTATCAGACGATTTAAGGAGGCAGAACTGATTTTATGCTAAGAAGCATCTGGCACTGGAGTGACTTGTAATCTTAGTAATTTTAGTTTCAATCTTAGAGGGTGGAGAGGCTGGCCTACCCCTAAAGAAATAATGGGAAATCTCAAAAGGGTAATATGATACTCCCAAACCTCCATTCATACCTTAGGAAGTATGCAAAATTAGCCATTGTGAATTTATGTGAAAGGCTGGCCTTGAACTTGTAGTGATCCTCCTGCCTCAGCTTCCCAAGTAATGTGATTACAAGCACCAAGTGCTGGGATTTTAAACTGGGCACCACCAAGTCCATCTATCTTTCCATTTGCTGATGTCTTCCTTGATTTTCTTTTTCAGAATGGTGAATTTTTCAACGTAGAGTTCTTTCACTTCCTTAGGTTCTTATCAAAACATTGAATGTTTTTATGCTATCGTGAACAATATTATTTGCTTTTACAGTGAATTCACTGTTAGTGTATAGGAACTAGAAATGCTATTGATTTTTGTGAGGTTATTTTGTATTCTCACACTGCTGAATTTTAGTTACCAATTCTAGGAGTCTGGGTGGTTTTTGTTGTTGTTGTTCTTGTAAATTGTGTAACCTGCAAATAACATTTTTACTTCATTCCTTGCTATGTGTATCTCTTTTATTTTATTCTCTTACCTAATTAATTTGATTAATTTTTTGAAGACTCTGTTGAACAGCAGTGGTGATAATGAACATCATTGTCTTTCTCCCAGTTTCTGAGGGAAAGCATTCTGTTTTCTGACATTTAATATGATATATGGAGTATATGAGTTACAAATAGCTTGCTTCATGTTGAGATAAAGACCTTCTATTCCTATTTTCTTAAAGGTTTTTTTTTTTTTTCATGGACTGGTATTGGATTTTGTCAAAAGCTTTTTCTGCATCTGTTAAGATCTTGTGACTTTTGTGTTTCCTTCTATGTGATGAATTATGTTTATTGATTTGAATACATTGAACCATCTTTGCATGTCTGGAATGAAGTCTAGTTCATCATACTTTGTGAGTCTTTGATGATTTGTTGCATTCTTCTTGCCAGTATCTTGTTAAGCATTTTCACATCTCTATTCATTAGAAAAATTGGTCTATAATTCTTTCCTTTTTTGGAGGGGGTTGGTCCTTAGCTGGTTTGGGGATCAGTAAATTATTAGCTTCTGAGAACAATTTTGGAAGTACTCCTTCCTTCCCAATTTCATTGAAAAGTTAGAGTGTTGATATTAGATCTTCCCTGAAGTTCTTGTAGAATTCAGCTGTGAATCCATTAGCTCCTGGGCTTTTCTTGTAGTTTATTACTCCTTCAATTTTATTGACTGTTCCTGAATGTTTAAATGTTATTAATTCCATTTTTTCAGCTCATATCTATTTAGAAATCTCCATTTCTTCTGAGTTCTCCAGTTGTTTGGCATATATGTTTCTGAACCAGGTACTAATAAGTTTTAGATTTCAGCAGTGTCTATTGTGATTTTACCTTTTTGATTTTTAATTATATTGGTTTATATCTTTCCTTATTTGGAAAGAATAGCAAAGAATTTGTCTATTTTTTTATTTTATCAAAGATCCAGCTCTTCAATTCACTGATTTTTATTACTCTTTTAGTCTCCATTTCATTAATTTCCTCTCTGATCTTTAAAATTTTCTTCCTCACAAAATCTCTGGATTTGAAATGTTCTTCTTTTTCAAAGACCTTAATATGTGTCATCAGGTTGTTTATTTGGTCTCATTCTATCTTTCTGATGTGTGTACCCACCACTATAAACTTGCTTCATAGGACTGTTTTCACTGTGTTGCATAACTTCTGGTATTGCCCTAGCATTTTCATTTAATTCTAGAAATTGATTTACTTCTTAATTTCCTCTGTGATTTATTGATTATTCAAAACTTTGTTGTTTTGTTTCCATATGTTTGCATAGTTTCTGTGGTGTCTTTTGCTATTGATGTCTAGTTTTATTGCACTGTGATTTGATAATATGCATGATAAAATTTCAATTATTTCCCATTTTCTTAGGCATGGTTTAATAGTATGTGATCTGTTTTGGAAAAATTACAATGTATAGATGAAAAGAATGTGTACTCTGTTGTTTGGTGGGAACATTCTGTTTATAACTGTTAAATGTATTCAAGGGTTTGGTTCAACTCTGACATTTTATTGTTGATTTTTGTTTAGTTGAACTGTCTCTTTGTGATAGTGAAGTACTGAGATCCCCTAGTATAATTATATTGATGTTTATTTGGTTTTTATGTCTGCTATAGTTTGTTTTTTTAAAGGTGGACTCACCATAGTTTGGTGCATATAGGTTTATAACTTTCATCTCTTCCTTGTAAAATGATTCCATAACCAATATACAGTGCCCTTTCTTGTCTCTTTTGGTCAACTTTGGCTTGAACTCCACTTTCTCAGAAAATACAATAGCTATACCTGCTTGCTTGCATGTTCTCATTGTGTGAAATATTGTTTTCCACTCTGACTTTTAGTCAAAGGATTATTTTCTATGTTAAATGTATTCCTTGTATACAGAATCCTATTGGATTTTGTTTTCTGATGCATTCTAGTAACCTGTGCTTTGCATTGGGTGAGTTTCATGCTTTTACATAGTTATAGTACGTAAGTATTGGTTTATTCCTGTCATTGTATTAATTTCTTTTGCTATTTTGCTTTCTTATACTTCTACTTAATTTCTAACCTTACCTGATGCCTTCATTTTATTGGACATTTCTGCATTGTTATCATGAATTTCTTTGTTTTCTTTAGCATAGAAGTATCTTATTCATAAATTTTGACAGATACTGTTGCAGTTATAACAGTCTGGTTTGGAAATTATTTTCTTTAAGACTAGAAGCACCTCATTCCATGCTCTCCTTGTCTTCAAGGGTTATGTTAAGAAATCTGTTGCAATTCTCATAGATTTTCCTTTATAGGTGATTCATTGCTTTTCTCTAGTACCCTTTAAAATTTTGATCTTGTGTTGTACTTCTACTACTTTAATTATTCTGTGATGTGGTAGTATAGTGAGGGTTTATAAGGGAAAAGATTTAATACAGAACACATAGTTTATAGGATTATTTTGTAATACTTACCCAAAGAATCAAGTGCAAAAGACTGAAAGACATCTGTCAACACACTAGAGAGCCGAGGAATCCATCTGAATTCTTGGATCCTACAGCAGTGTCCTGTACAAGTCCAGCTGAAGACCTAGATCCCGTGGCAGTGTCCTTCATGAGACCAGCTGGAGGCCTAGAGCCCATGGCAATGTCTCATGCAATTCTGTATCAAGAATCTCACTGGGAAGGCCCAAAGATCAGTGGTGGAAGCTAGAAAGTCTGCCCTGGTGGGATGAAGGATCTGGGCCAGTAGGCTAAAATATTTGCACTAGATCCAAGAAGCCATGATAAAAGTGAGGACCAGAGTTCTCCCAAAGGGAACTGCAGCCAACCTCCATGGCAGTGAGGACCTGAGCTCCCCTGACAATGAGAACAGCCGAGTTCATATCAGAAAAGCCACCAAGACAAGCTTCTTCAGGAGAACCAGTAATGCACTGTCTTTCCTTCTGTAAGTTGGCAGGGGAGCACACACAAGACCCTGCAACACAGAGGGAAATTTTATTGGAATTGCTGTAATGGGTGGAACGCTAATGGTAGAGACTCTGTGTGCTGAGAGGCAAGGAGTTTGGGTTTATATAGGTGTAGCAGTGTCAGACCATTATTGCAAGGGGGGATTTAATTTTGGTGCACAAGAGCCTTTGTTTGTGCGGGCAGGACACCTTCAGGACATTTGTGGATTAACCTGTCAGGATGAAAATTGAATTACACAGGTCTTGTCAGATGTAGATTAGATTACAGATATCTGTCAGTGAGACAGAGTTGGCTTTTGTAGTTTTGTGGGGGGTGTGGGACTGTAATAGACTCTGAAATGCTCATGTTTTTGGTTTTATAGGAAAAAGGGTGTTGATCTCTCATGTTACTTCCAGCTGAGTAGGGGCATTGTCCTGGGGGTAGCTTAGGGAGTTCCAAGGTTGTAAGCAGGCTCTCAGGGCAGGGGTCATGGTTAATAGGAATAGTTCTCTGGTGGGGTTGGGAGTGGACAACTTTCTGGATCAAATGTTTTGAAGCATCCCTGGTGAGGAGGCTACCTCTCCCAACTGTTGGCCTAGCTGGACAGAAAGCTGCTGCTGAAAGAGGAACACTGCTGTGGTGCCTCCAGCTGCCAAGCTGATGGCTGAAGAGAGCCCTGTTCCTACCAGGACGCCTGTGCATGAATGGCTTGGGTGTGACGGAGGAATGAGTATCAAGAGTCTAGAAATGTAAGTAGGGAGTGTTGAATTTGGTCTTCTGCATGTATTGTGAAGTGGGGGGGCAGCCCTCTGGATGAGTCATAGCCATTTCCTGACCAAGTTGCTTTCAGTGAACCCTTGGGAGACTTTTGCCCTGGTTACTCTTCTTAGACACGCTATACATTGTGAATCACTTGTCTCTGTGGTCCCATAATCTCCTTGATCAGAAGATCAGGGACTGAACTGAGTTATATGATGTCACAGCAGAGAATTCTTTTATGTTCTGAGTCTTCCTTGATCTCCAAGGGCTAAGGCCAAAATATTAGCTATCTTCTTAGCCCAGCTGTCTCTGTAATTTGGTCTTCAAACCTCAGTTCTAGAGCACCCAGAAGAGGTTAATGACATTATGCTGTAATTGGAGAAGTGACCTTAGTTGTTAAAATTTTATCTGAGTATTAAGCACTTGAAATATAAAGTATAGCCAGGTAACTGTTACTTCTTAATCAATCATGGATGTTCTAGTAGTTGAATCCTTACAGAATGTTAACAAACAACAGTTATATAGTAATATAAAGTATAGCCAGAGAACTGATACTTTTTATCAATTATAGATGTTCTAGTGATTGAATCCCTGGAGAATGTTGACAACAGTTGTCTAGCTTTACAAAGAAAATCTGAAATTAAAATCCATATATACTATTGTAACATAACAAGCATGATGATATTTTTGGACCACATTTAAAACTCCATCTTGCAATAGAATAGCTTTTTTAGTCAATCATCCTTACCTAATACAGAAGAAGCTTTTTATATAATTTGTTGTTTTTTAGTAGAATGTCATTGAAGAAATTTGTAACATTGGGCTGCTTAATATCTAAGTATTTTAAGTGTAGCAGCACATACATAGCATATAACCCATGGAAACAATCTCATGAAAAATAATCTCATTGAATTTGAACAACTCTTAAGACGTAATGAATAGACAACAATATGTATGACATTTATAAACCAATTTTGACATCATTTTGATCAGTTGGCAACCGTGGTAGAAAGATATTCTTAATTTAGATAACATTTATCTATAAGCCAAATTAAATTATAGACAACAGCTTTAAAAAGCAAAAAATATAAAAAGAAAAATGCATTGAGCTCAAATAAAACAGCTGTTTACACATCTCTTATAAGGAGAATTTGGAAAAAAAACATCTAAAACTGATATAGTTTTAGTACTTTATTTTGTCTTAAAAATACCAGAAACACCTGTGTCTCTTTCATTTATGTAGCTTCTAGCTTAGTCATTTCCACACACTCTGTCCCCTTTTCTCCAACAGTGTCCGGGGGATCTCTCTGTATATGACTTATGCTCTGTCACATACTTAGACCTTTTCTTTTCTTTTCTTTTCTTTTCTTTTCTTTTCTTTTCTTTTCTTTTTTTCTTTTCTTTTCTTTTCTTTTCTTTTCTTTTCTTTTCTTCTTTTCTTTTCTTTTCTTTTCTTTTCTTTTCTTCTTTTCTTTTCTTTTCTTTTCTTTTCTTTTCTTTTCTTTTCTTTTCTTTTCTTTTCTCTTTTCACAGTGTTCCTGGGATCTCTCTGTAAGACTTACACTCTCTCATGTACTTATCCTTTTTTTAACAGTGTTCCTG
Organism: Dinomys branickii; assembly: GCA_004027595.1. Classification (NCBI taxonomy): domain Eukaryota; kingdom Metazoa; phylum Chordata; class Mammalia; order Rodentia; family Dinomyidae; genus Dinomys; species Dinomys branickii. Next base: position 95,590 of record PVLD010005821.1, on the reverse strand, counting down.
TTTTCTCTCTCCATAAGACTTACACTCTGTGTACACTCTGTCACACACTTAAAGCCGCTTTTTTAATAGTTTGTTTTTTGTTTTGTTTTTTTTTTTTACACTTAAAGCCGCTTTTTTAATAGTTTGTTTTTTGTTTTTTGTTTTTTGTTTTAGCACTTGTGGAATCCTTTTGTAAGATTTAAGACAGCAAAGATATATTTAAAGAAATTGTAGAGATTTTACAAGCTAGAGAATGAGAGAATGAGAATGAGACAGGGAATGAGAGAGAGAGAGATCGGAAAAGAAAACTAGAAACAGTACCAGAAAGAAAGTGCGGCAGAGAATGAAAGAAAAAGAGGTCAGATAGGGAGAAGGAACGCGGGCATGAACAAGGCCTGGGGCCTCTTACCTCACAGGGAAGGAGTAAGGGGTAGGGAAGAAAGAGCGCCAGAGAAGGAGAGTGAGAGAGATCAGATCGCTAGGAGGAAGGGGAGTGCTGCCTCCCGGAGAGGGAGTGAGGGGGCAGAGGGGATCGCGTGAGTGCTTACGGCAGTGAGAGGTGGTAATAAGAGAGAAGAAGGGCATGGAGAGGAGACAACGTTGGAGGGTACACCATCGGTGGGGTCAGGGTCAGACTGGGAGCACACCTGGTGTAGAATGTGGATTTGGGCAGTAGAGCAGGACTGACGAAGAAGGGTAAGCACAAAAGGAAAAGGAGGCTTGAATGTAGGGGATCTCTCACCACTTGTTGCTAAAGTAACAAAAATTGTTGCCAAATAACTTAGCTATAAAAAAGTAAGCTTTTTTTGTTTTACAGTCTCCCAGAGACCAAGGGGGCCAAGATTTTTTAGGAGTCACCCAAGAGGAGATTCAGGTAGGAATTTGGAATGAGAAGTACCCACGAGGCTTGTGTGAGTTGGGAGGGAGCTCACTTTAACAAGAAAATTGGCCTATGAAATGAACGAATCTGTCAGCAGTGGCAAGGGGTTGCTGTGCCTCAAAAGGGAATCTGGTTAGTAGACAGGGCCTCACCCAGTTAGGAGTTCGCTTGCTGTCTACCATCTGAGTCACAGCACCACAATGTAATGTCAGTGGAAGGAGTACGCAGGAGGCACCTCAACATACGAAGAGGGAAATTTCATTGGAATGGAACTGATAGATGGGACTCTAAATGTAGAGACTGCACATTGAAAGGCAAGGAGTTTGGATTTATATAGAAGAAGAAGAGCCAGACAGTTATTGTGCATCAGGATTTTCATTTTGGCACACAAGGAGGCTTTGTTTCAGTGGGCAGGACACCTTCAGGGCATTTGTGGATTAGCCTGTCAGGATGTAAATTAGATTACACCTGTCTTGTCAGATGCAAATTAGATTACAGACGTCCGTCAAGGAGATGGAATTGGCTTTTGAATTTTGTGGGGGGCAACGAGGGCTGGAATGGACTCTCTAACACCCTCCAATTCTCATGTTCATTCTGTTAGCAGCAATCCTCAGGTGGGTCTTTCACACTGAGCACCATGATGATGTGGTTCAGATGGTTGTTACAAGTTGTTTTTTCTAATCATGGCTATTCAGGGTTCTATATGCTTAACTTATCTGTATGTTAAACTCCTTTTCCTTGTCTGAAAAATTTTCAGCTATTACTCATGTGAATAGGTTTTTTATGCTCTTTATGCTGTCCTCTGCTTTTTTCTAATTCTACTTACTTTTGTATTAGCTCTTTTGGAGTTATCTAAGAGCTGTTGTATCCATTTCTTATTTCCATTATTGCTTTCAAGATGTCTCTCATTAACTGATCATTGACCACAGCCCAGTCCTCTAGGTCTGACATATCTGTTTTCCCACTGGTCGCTTCTGCTGCCCCTGTTTTTAATCACTTGGATTTCTGTTTGGAACTTTTCTTATTAACTTCTATTCTTTTCTACTGACTTCTGTTTTCTCATGTTCATGTTTTGTATTTCCAGCTCTAACACTGTTTATCCATGTCTTCTCTAGATGCCCTGATTGGGTTTCATTAGGGTCATTATCTGATTAGTTATGCCTTCTTTAATTTGCTAAGCGCCTTAGTGGAATGTTTTTTCTCCACTGATTCCTTTTCAGAACCATCTACTGTACACTTATGATTTTTCCCCCTCAAACCCTGCTGAAGCAATTTGGGGGCAGCTGGAAAGTTTCAGAGATATTTTGTTGCTCTATCTTTTCATGTTTTACTTTGCATTTTTATTTTACAGATTAAAAACTAACAAAACAACAACAATGATGGCAAAATCAAAGCAACACAAAAACAACAAAAATGATACATGACCTCAAAACAAATTGATAGGAATTAACAATGGTTGCTACATTACACACTATTATCATCAACAAAGTTGCTCAGTTCACCAGATGTAAGAATGTTGTTTGTTTTTTTTGTGCTGAAGTTTACAAGTTCTTTGGCTCAGTTTCCTATAATTCAGGAGCAAGTCACAGAGCTGTGTATGACCCCCGCAAGGCAATCCACGTGTTGGCATAGAGAAAAAAATTGCCAGTAGCTACTATGTTGCCTTGGCTATATGTTATGGTTTATGTCCACATGTCCCCTCAAATCCTCATGTAATAATGGGGTGGGCTTTTAGAGCTTCAACAGATTGGGTGTGAGTGCTACATCTGCCCTGGGAGGATAGTTTGCATATATAAGGGAAAGAGGCTGGCTCTTCCCTCCCCTCCTCCACTTTGTTCTTGTTGCTTTGCTGTTTTCCTCTGCCATGAACTGAAGGCCTCTGCCATGTGCCACTCTGCCTTATAACCAGCCAAGTACAGCCTGCAACCTCCACAAACTGTAAGATAAATAAACTTTCCCTTCTTTAATTTTGGGTGTCAGGTATTTTGTCTCAATAATCACAGAAAAGTAACCAAGACACTATAGTAGCAAGTTCAGCAACAATGACATCACATTTCAACTGGGTATTGATAAAACCTAGGAAACATTCATGTTTAGCTCTTCACCAGAATAAAGAGGACTATGATTTTAGTGAACACATTTAGACCTCCCTTATGTTGACCTATAGTAATTCAGACCACTAATTTCTGTTGGATGTAGGTAGCAGTCTGACTAAATACTTCCTGGCTTAGGCTTCCCTCTCTGAAACTTTCTGCCCCTGAAACTGGCCTTCCACAACAAAATACAGGTTCCATGATCATGGCCTGAACCTGGTCCTCACAGGGGATCCCAGAACATCCCTATCTAACTTCCACTCTCTCCAAATTTATCTCCCATGGATATGTCTCACCCAATCACTATCATAGGACATCTCTTCATTTCTGAAGCAACACTCTCCTCCTGGTGTTAGTCTCTTCTTCACTCAGGTTGGTCTAATTATCACCTCAATTGTGATAACCTCAATTGTGCTATGGAAAACACTGGGTCTGGAGGTGGGATGTGCTGTTCCTGGGTTCTTCTGCCCTTGGAATGGGGTCAGGTGAGCATTTGATGTCTGGGCACAAGTCACACAGTTCTCAAAGAATTTAGATTTAAGTGAATTGGAAACACATCTGGTATGTGTTTCTGAAGTTTCTCCCCCTTTTTTTTCAAACTTAGACTCTTTATAAAGTTTTATATTTCTTATAACTTCATTTAGTGGTCTTTTATAGTTTTATTCTGCTAAGTGCATTGTGGTGTTCTCTGCTTATATTCTGGATATTTTCATATTTTAAAGTCATATTATGATACACATACTCGCATAGAGCAGTTTTGTCCACAATACCTATGCTCTGGAAACATACATAATGGAATGTTATCACTAATGAAGAATAAAATCATATCATTAACAGGAAAATGGACAGAACTTGAGACCGTAATCCTAGGTGAAATAAGTCACAAAAAGTTAAATATCACAGAGTTTCTGTTATATGATAAAGTAAAATATAAATGAATGAATAAAATAAAGAAGAAATGACCGGAAGCAAGGAGGCAGACTTGGAGATAAGGAAGGGCATCAGGGAGGGGGGTATGGCAAGGAGAGCAGGGGAAAGAAATTGAACAAGATCTGTGATATGGCTGTGCTAATTCAACAAAATACACATCACTAATCTGCACTGAAAACATAATAATTTTTAAAAATAACATAACTGAAACAATTTCACATCTTATTTGGATAAAACATAGAAAAAATAAAATTATCAAGTCATCTATAATTGAAGAGTTTTACTGAATAAATGAATTTTAGATAGGCAGAAAACATACATATTTTATAAAAAGCCATCAGTCTGGTAAGGTGAAAAATGTAAATTAATTAGTAATACTTTAGGTCATGAAAACGCAAATGAAAAATTAACATTTCCCAAGTGTCCAACATTAAAGCTTGCATGATAGTTAAAGACTCTAGCTGTTTCCTACAAGGTAACAGCTTTCCTGTAATAATAGCTAGCATTTGTTGATAGCTACATATCAGGCATAATTCTCAGCACGTTGCATGTATTGACTCATTTAATCCTTCTAATAACTCTGTGAGGCATGTACTGTTATTGTTATTACCATTTTGGGACGAGAAACTGAAGCTCGGTAGGATTAAATCGTCAGCACAAATTGTTAGGCCAGGATCCAACCTAAGCTGTTTAATTTTATAGCAAGTATTCTTGACTGCCATGCAAAATGATTTTCCAAAGGGTACAGTTATTTTTGGATCTAGACCAGGGTAACACTTCAGAGTTCGGATGCACTACCATAGTGAGTTGAAGCACACATTGTTATTTTAAAGAAAATTTCATTCTCCAAGTCAGACCTGTATCCACCCCACCCACCCAAGAAGTTTCAGGATTGTGGGATATTTAAAACTCTCTACAGGTCTGTGAGCCTGACCATCTTTGTTACCAAAGGCATGAATGTCATGGAAAATTAAACACAGATTTAGATGAACTGACATTGTATTTGTTTAGGTATCATAATCTGAAACGTGATATTAAAAAGTCCTTAGTTTATGTCTGTGTGTTTCTTAATGTTTTCATTCTTTTATCTTTCAAAACACCCTTACTTTTCTGGACTATACATGTGGTGGAAACTCTGAAAAAATTAATATTGTAAATAAGATTCTAATGAGAATGTTTGACAGTTAGAAGACTAAGATATTCATGGAAGGAAAGAATCTTCACGCTACCCAGAGGTTGGCTGAAACCTTATTTCTGCTCATTTAAACATTATTACCAATGTAGCACATAATTCCTCAGTATACTTGTCTCAGATTTCTCAACTCTTCTTCATTTTAGGGTTGTCTGGCAACCTTCCCACTGCTCTCTCTTCATTCAATTTATATTTGTTGCTATTTGGTACCCGACATTCATCATCTGTGCATCTCTGGAATGTACACCTATTATATTCTGTACACAACTCTATCTCTCCCTTGTCTATTAGAATATATTTGTAGCCAAATTTTGCTTTTATAAATCTTTACACTTACCTTAAAAATGAAAAAAGATATGATGTCTCTCAGCTATTTTCATATTGAGATATTCATAAAAAGATAATATTTATAAACTCTTGGATCACTTGATCAGACAGATTATGTCAGAGACGGTAAACAAGAAAATTTAGCTACTCTAGGCCTTGCTTACCTGCCCCTGATACCTGAAAGAGTCAATACACATCATATCTGCTGTTACTTCTGTACTTACAGAAGAAACTCATGGCAGAAGATTGTCTGGGGCCAGATAAATGAGGGCTTATGTTTTGGCTCTTTTCTGGCATAGCTCTGTGATCTTGGTAATGACAATATCCAGTATTCTGCTTTCTGAGCTTTCACATAGAAGCAGGGATATCTGAAGGGGAAAGGACACTTTTAACCTTTCTCATTAATCCTATATCTGCCTACTGCTTTCCCAATTCTTTTCTAGGAGAGCATTCTAAGATGGTGAGCATTCTAAGCTGTTAGTTGACTCATACCAATAATAGTTAAGGCTAAAATGTAGGGACCTTCATAACTATCATGGGAACTTCAAAGATGCAGACAAACAAACAGTTCCCTTCCCTTTGAGGTTTTCTTGAAAATATATGTTGAAAGTTTTTAATAGATTATGTGTTTGAATATCTACTATATTGCAGATATGGTTTAAATAATGGAAGATATAAAAAATAAATAGAATTTAGTTTTTGTTCTCCAGGAGGTTAGGGCTTAAAAGAGGACAAAAGATGAAAACAATAATTGAAATTTCACAAATACTGTGATGCAGGTGTGGGTATGAAACTAAGTTCGCTTTGCTCAGATTTTCCAGACAGAAGCAGCTACAGTACCAACACAGGTTGCCTAGAGTATGCTTTTAATCCCTTTCTTTTGCTGCTTCTGTTCTGCTTTCCAGAATAGGGGATAATTCTGCTGCTCATTCTAAGATTTTGAAATGAACCAAACTCTGTGAGACTCTTCCCATGTTTTTCTGCACTTTGTGTCAAGAAGCCATTTAGACTACTCGGGTGCAGTGTTTTATTTGACCTTGAATATTGTCCACTGCTAACTGTTGTTCTCAGGCTGCACCTTGATGAACAAGGAATATGGACCCTTTAGTGTGAGATTCTTCAATTTTTAGTTCTCCTGGGTTCACAGAGGAACAAATAAGACGTGATACCTCTTCCCAGAGTGTCTCAGCAGCAACTCACTACTCCTGCCTCTGGTTCTTATCGCTAGTACCCATTTTAGGAAGAGAGCAGCGGCACCTTCTCCCTTTGCTTGTCATTGGTTGTGCTGCATACTTTATACTTGTATTACAAAAGAATTTGTAATACAAATTTGGCAAGCTGTGCAAGGCTTGAGAGCTCATGCCACTTTATGTTCTAAAGCTTAATTATCACAAATCAAAGTGTTATGTTTTTCAGATGATGCTCAAAGACAGAAGGTAAGTTCCAGAGAAAAAATCTTATTTAATTTTCAAATGTCTTCCTAAACCTAGTACACATAAATTCTACATGAAAGGATTCTCTCCTGGTTCCAAGGAGGGGCAACGCATGCTAAGGTTGATAAACTTATGAAAACCAGTGGAAAATTCAGCGCGAATGCCTTAGTGGACATCAAGGCCGGCTGGAAGTACAAGAGCACAGCGTCCAGGGGGAAAGCAAAGAGCGAAAGACAGAGACACTTGCAGCCCATTCAGAGAAGAAAATCTGGAGAAGTGCGGGGATCACATAAAAGAACGTTCATGTTCGATAATAATCAAAGAGGCAGAAGTAAAAACAGCCAAGAAGTCCTTGTCTGTCTGAGTAATATTTGCTGTGGAGCTTGGTATTATTTGAAGCTGTCCAGGTGCCATAAATCAAAAATTCCTACACATTGATGTTGAAATTAACCTAAATTTAGCCAGTAAAAAAATGAATAGACTTTTTAATCACTTTAATCTAATATTTTCATTTTAAACTATGGTAAGAAGAAAATGATATGTGGAAAATGTCTTTCCAAAATATGCTTTTGTGCTTTGTCAGACTATCATGAAAAAAAGTATTGGACATAAAAATCAATTATTTATATTGTTATATTAAAATCAATTATTTGTATACTTATATTAACTATATTTGCTTTAGGAACCACTATTTAATTTATTATTTATTATGTAGATAAGCATTATATATACTGTTTCATCTTATGTGTCTTCTATATTATTAGTTATATATTTACTCAGGTCTATGATATACACCATGCATATGTGCAAAAGTTCAGTTAATCTCAATGATGGTGTTCACAACTCTGTATTGTATTGTTCTTATGCTATTTTGTAAATGGATGTCTGTCTGTTAATATGTTTTCCTTCTTTTATTTTTAAAATAAATTTTTAAAAAGTATAAGAATAAAATGCTGGTGCTTTCCCCAATTCTCTTATTTTATCTTTACTTATTTTTGCTACATTTCCCACACTTTCTAAAATCATAAGACTTTAGTTTCATTATAGAAAAATCATCACAAAGAAACAATAGTGAACAAATAGAAAATAATGAGAAAACAGTGAGCAAAGATTTACATGTTGGAGCAGTTTAAATAAGATAAGAATCAATTCACTTTAACATTTCAAACATACTGACCTTTTCAGAGTAATTTCAAGATTATCACTCATTTCCTCTGCTATTTCAGTGGGGAATGAATAATGTGAAAAAATCCCTGAATCTCACCTGCAATTCATTCATGTTTACAGTACCAATTTTTTAAATTATGCTTTTATTGGTACGTGGTTGTACTGCATAATATTACATACCCCATGGACACTTGGTACATGTACATACATATCTTAATTCTTTTTAAGAAGATCCCTTTCCTTCTTTTTTCCTTCCTCCATCTTTGTTTTATTTCTGGTATTAGAAAATGAACCCAGGGCTTCACACATGTTAGGCTTGCTCTCTACCCCTGACACATATCTGTAGCCCCTAAAGAACTTATTCTTTTGCTTAAGTGCTTTAGCATTACATTATAGGTAGTGATTCTTATTTCATTTTCAAAGGCTGTTCCTTCCAGATTTTATGCACCAAATCACGAAGCATTTCCTTGGTCAATGTAATGAATGGAATTTAAATGAGGCTCAGCAAAGCAACATTTTGTAGCCTATCAACCGGAGTTTTCATGAAATGACACAATGCCAAGAGAGGCAGATTACCAATTCGTTGAGAAGAACAAAACTCAAAGAGAAAACCTCCATGAGTTAACAGCAATACATTCCTCCAAGAAATTAAATAATAAATGATGTTGAGGCTGCTCAGTAAAAGAAAACTTTTCACATTGTTGATGGGAATTGCAAGCTGGTGCAACCACTATGATAATTAGTACAGAGAATCCTCAAAAACTAAAGCTCAAAATTCCATTTGAACCAGTAATTCTTCTCCTAGACATCTTGCCAAAGGAGTTAAAGACATCACATTTCAGCTATGCATGTATAACCATGTCTACAGTAGCACAGTTCATACTAACTAAATCCTGATGGCCTGTATTTCCTTCAGTGAATGAACAGATAAACAACATCTGGCATTTATACACGATTGACTGCTACTCTGCCAAATAAAGGAAAAACTTGTGTCACGTGCAGGAGAGTGACTCTACCCTGAGACCACAAGGTTAAGTGAAGTAAAGCCAATACACAATCTTAAATATGACGTGGTTTCTCAGAGAAACCCAAATATGGGAAATATGAAACCCAAATATAGATGAATAGCAAAAAGTAGATAAAAGGAGAAGTGGTAGAACTAGGGAAATAGATTTTGCTCAGATGGGAAGAGGCTTAATGGTGGGGAGAAGAGGGAAAGCAGGGGAGAGAAAAAGGAATGAAAAAGAATTACAGTATGTTGTATACTCAAGGGATGTAACCTTTCAGAATGCAAAGATACACTGATGAAACTAAAACATGAAAGAAAAAGTAAATAATAATGAGGCACTTGGCCAAAATCAATCAATCAATCAGTCATTCAATGGCATCTCCAGAAAACATGTATGCAGAAACAGAGAACGTTATGGTAAAGAGAAAAATCAAAACACAGACACCCGCTAATGATTTTGGCAAGGCAAACAGTATAGGATGTAAATTAAGGTAAGAATGAGGAACAAAGTATCTAAGACTATTTTTCCTTTTTGTGTGTGTGTAATAACCAAAGTAACCATGCTGGAAACGTCTGGCTTTAATGTCCAGGGAGATATGGGTTCAAGTGATCCAACTGTGTGCCTGCTGGAGTAGGAGGAACAGAAAACCAGCAAGGGCACAGCAAGAAAATAGACGTACCCACAGCTATCATACACAAAACTGCAGACAGCCAGCGTGGGAACATTTGGATATCCATAAAAAATCAAAATTCAAAGTACATACAATAGATTGAATATCAGTGCAATGTAAAAAATATATTATTTCTTGAGAAAAAGTTAAGAGAAAAAACTTACAAACTTAGGTTAGGTAAAGATGTCCAAGGTAAGACACAAAAATGTATCCTGAAGAAAATACTGACAACTCAAATTCCATTAAGTTAATATTGTCGCTCTTCAAAAGGGATTTTAAGAAAATAAATAAAAGACCCAGACTGTGGGAAAGTATTTAGAAAACACATCTTAATGTTCATAATATACATGCAAGTCTTTTAATTTAATCATAAGAAAACAAATCTCAAATGTATTATTCAAATTTTAAGAAGCCAAACTCTAAAAGTTATAAACTAAATAATCTCATTTATATGAAATTCTTGGAAAATGAACAAATGAATATTTGTCAATTTCTGAGTTTGGGCATAGGTAAGTGACTACTAAAGTATATGAAGAAACTTTATAATACAGAGTGGTGGATATCATCTACATCTTGACAGGGCTTGATATAAAATTGAGCATCTGGATTCCTAAAAGGGCTTATTTCCCTATTTAAATTGGACATTCATAAGTGATTTGAAACAAATGTATTGGAGTAGAGTAAGGAGAAAGTCATGAAAATCAAGGGAAACAGGTTTTTGTAGTATGCTATATTCCGTGGAAACATCAGATCAAACTTTGCACTTATTGAAAGCTTATGATATTCAATCTGGGGCTGCATGTAAGTAATTGGATAGATAGACAGACAGACAGACAGACAGATAGTAATCTTTCACTAGTAACCTTAGTGAAACTCAGATTTTACACTCAATATTCATTCCCCAGGTTCAAGTTCAGCCCTATACAAGTAAAAGAGTGATTTCTTGATATAGAGTTACAGAAAAGGGGTGAGATTCATATTGAACTTACTATAGGGAAAGGTACATTGGTTAAAAGTTTAATTTCATTGATATAAGCAAAGAACTGAGCAAAATTATGTGTGGGAGACTGCCGAGAGACCTGCAGTCAGCATTCATCTTGAAATGTATCAGCCATCTTAAGAGCCTTGAGTTTAGTTTCAGTTTCTATCCTGAGTTAAGTTTCTATTTTCTTTGAGCTAAGTTTCTGTTTCCCGTAAATCATATGATGTAACCACATGCTATCGCCTGATGCCTGGACCTCCCTCGCGTGATGTCTGGACCTCCCTCCGTTGCCTAGTTACCCACTGACGTCAATGCCCGCTTCCACACTGTATATAAACCCAAGACTTCTGCCTAACAAACGGGGCTTGATCAGAATTTTGTCTTGCCTCCATTTCTCGTGTCCCTCTTGTCTCCTTTTCATCCCATTCTCCGTCTAGGGTCTCCGTTGACTACCCGCGGATCGGGACAAGTGGCACCCAACGAGGATGGCTGTTCTTAGAAATCGTGCGCACGTCTCCTACGAGACTGGAGTAGAGAATCGGTCCGGCGCAGGAACCTGCTGCATCTGACATACCTCGGTAAGGACAGCAACTATGGGACAAGCAATGAGCAAACATAAAATGTTTATCAAAGAGCTAGAGAAAGCTCTCCAGGCTCGAGGAGTAAAGGTTAAATATAAAGTTATTTGAATTTTTTGATTATATTAATGAAGTTTGTCCTTGGTTTCCTCTTGAAGGAACAATTGATTCATTGAAATGGAAAGTAGTTGGTGATGCAATTAAATCTTATTATACAGTTTTTGGGGTTGCGAAAGTATCGATAACTGCTTTTTCATATTGGAATTTGATTGATGATATTTTATCTACAAAAAATTTTGATACTACTATTGCCAATGTGGTTAAAACAGGTGAAATAATTTTACAAAATGAGGCTTCAGAACAAGCAGCAATTCAAAATCAAAAAATAAATCAAAACGAAGCAATTCAAAGTCAAAAAATAGTAGATAAAAAAGATGAAGACCTCATGTCTTTTGATAGTGATAGTGAAGACGATCAAGCTAAAAAATTTGAGAACAATGAGTCCTCCATAATGGATATAAAAAAGATGGAACCCATGAAATCAGGCTCAAACCAGTTTGAATCCGGTCTAAAACAGGAAGTTACATCTACTCCTCTTGATTTGAGAAAATCTAAATCTAAAATCACGCCCAGTCTTAGTGACTCATCGGATGTGGGAGGAGTTAAGCCCAAAAATAAGCTATATCCTGGTTTGTCAGAAATTTCAGAACCTAAAATGGAGGAATCAAATGATAGTCATGATGATGTGGCAAAGATGGCTGAATACCGTGCAGTGAAAATGGCTATTAGATGTTATAATTTTCGATTGGAAACTTAATATTCAACGCCCTCCATCTAATAGTGCTAATCATAATGCTTCTCCATCAGCTTATCCAATCTTTGACAATTCTACTAAAGACTTAAAGAATAATATTGAACTTATTAAAGAATGAATAAAACTATAGATAGAACAACAAGATCTTTTGGCTCAAGAGATTAAGATTAAAAAGGATCATCAAAATCTTTTTTTTTTTTTTTTTTTTTTTCCCGGGACCGGGGATCGAACTCAGGGCCCTAGTGCTCAGCGGCAAGCACTTAGCCCACTGAGCTGTACCTCCAGCCCCGATCATCAAAATCTTATCTCTCAATTAGAAGATTTAAATATACATGATTCTAAAAAACAACTAGACATAAAAACAGGTACTTTACAAAATTTAAAACCAACTGTAAAAGGTGTCATTTCAAAGTCTATTTCTCAAGTTGCTCCTATTCCTCAAATTGATCCTTTTATAGATATAAATAAACTGGAAACATTTCCGGTAACTGAAACAACAAATGATCAAGGGCAAGTTCTCCGCACTCTTCTTACTTTGGATTTTAAAATGATAAAAGAGCTCAAAACAGCAGTAGCTCAATACGGAGCTACAGCTCCTTATACTACAGCAATTTTGGAATGTATAGCTGTTAATTGGCTTACTCCTGCAGATTGGTATATATTAGCTAAAGCTACTCTCTGGAGGAGAATATCTTTCATGGAAATCAGAATTTGTGGATAATTGTAAAGAGTTTGCTAAACGCAATGCTCAAGCAAATAATGGATGGACTTTTGATATGCTGGTAGGAGAGGGCAATTTTGATTCCAAAGAGGCTCAAATGTTATATGATCCAGGATTATATACACAAATTCTTACAGCTGCAAATAGGGCATGGAGAAAATTATCTTCTCAAGGAGATATGAGTTCTTCTCTTACTAGCATTAGACAAGGACCAGATGAACCTTTTTCAGATTTTGTTTATCACTTACTTACTGCAGCCGACAGACTTTTCAGAAATGCTGATGCAGGTACAGATTTTGTTAGACAATTGGCTTATGAAAATGCTAATGCTGCCTGTCAAGCTGCTATTCGCCCATATAGAAAAAAAGACTGATTTACAGGGTTATATACGTCTTTGTTCTGATATTGGAATTGCTTATCAACAAGGTCTGGCTTTGGCTGCTGCTAAAAAGAATATTTCAGTTCAACAATATGTAAATCTGCGGGGCTGGGGATATAGCTCAGTAGAATAAGTGCTTGCCTAGCAAGCGCAGGGTCCTGAGTTGGATCTCCAGTACCGCAAAAAAAAAATGTGAATCTGCAACAGAAGTGTTTTTCTTGTGGAGGAACAGGTCATTTTGCTAAAAATTGTACTAAAGGGAACAAAGATTTTGTTAATAATCCTAACATGAAAATGCCAGATATATGTCCTAGATGTAAAAAGGGAAGGCATTGGGCAAATAATTGCAAATCGAAGATAGATATTAATGGTAAAAAATTAAATCCATTAAATCCATACTGGACAACTGATTATAGTTCACAGTCAGAAACTGTAAACACAGACTCAACTCCGATGCAGGGAAACGGATATCGGGGCCAGCCCCAGGCCCCCAAACCCGTACCCAAACCCAGACAAATTTATGGGGCACTCAAATTTGTTCCACAGACCAACAACTCATCACAAGACAACACCAATCCGTTTCTGATCTCTGCAGAGCAACAACAGGTAGCGCAGGATTGGACCTCAGTTCCACCTCCTACACAGTATTAACACCTGAAATGGGGGTTCAAGCTCTTCCTATGGGAATTTTTGGACCTCTGCCAAAAGATACTCTTGGTCTTATAATAGGCGGAAGTAGTTCTACTCTTAATGGTGTTCAAGTTTTTCCAGGAGTTATAGATAATGATTATACAGGTGAAATTAAAGCCATGGCTTCTTCTCCTAAATTTATTAATACGATTCAAACTGGACAGCGATTTGCACAATTGTTATTTCTGCCTCTAATTCAGACATCTAATAAAATTGTCTCTCAACAGAGAGGTAATAAAGGATTTGGCTCGTCAGATGCATATTGGTCAAGAGTTATTTCTGCACATAAACCTCTCATGACGTTATGGTTAGATGGTAAAGAATTTTCTGGATTGATTGATACAGGTGCCGATGTTACTATTATTAAAAAAGAGATTTGGCCCAGAACTTGGTCTTTAGATGTCACTATGACTCACCTACAAGGCATAGGACAAAGTCAAAACCCGGAAAGAAGTTCAAAGTTATTAATTTGGAAAGATTTGGAAGGAAATAGAGGCACTATACAACCTTATGTTATAACTGGTTTACCAGTAAATTTATGGGGAAGAGATTTATTATCTCAATTTGGTATGATTATGGGAAGCCCTAACGATGTAGTTACTGCTCAAATGTTGAGAGGTGGATTTAAGCCAGGTCAAGGCTTAGGTAAAAATAATATTGGAATGACGACACCTATAGAACCTACTCCAAAATTAGATAGGGCAGGTTTGGGCCATTTTCCATAGGGGCCATTGATACTCCTGCGACTCATGCAGAAAAAATTATATGGTTGTCTGAAGAACCTGTTTGGGTCGATCAATGGCCTCTGTCTTCTATAATTAATGGCTGCACAACAGCTGGTACAGGAGCAGCTTGATGCTGGCCATATTATTCCTAGTAATTCTCCTTGTAATACTCCTATTTTTGTCATAAGAAAGAAATCAGGTAAATGGCGATTGTTAAAAGGTCTTAGAGCAATAAATAAAACCATGATGTTAATGGGAGCTTTGCACCAGGTCTTCCATCACCTGTTGCTATACCTTTAGATTATTTCAAAATTATCGTAGATTTAAAAGATTGTTTTTTCACCATACCATTACATTCTGATGATCAAAAACGATTTGCTTTCAGCCTACCTGCTACTAATTTTAATGCACCCATGAAAAGATTCCAATGGTGTGTTCTCCCACAAGGCATGGCAAATAGTCCTACTCTGTGTCAATCTTTTGTTGCTCTAGCCTTACAACCGATAAGAGATCGATGGCCAGATATTTATATCATACACTATATGGACGATATTTTAGTGTCTGATCAAAATGGTGGTAAAGTACTTCAATGTTATAAAGAACTACAGTCTGCTTTATCTAATAAAGGACTGCAGATTGCACCTGATAAAATTCAACTTACAGATCCATATATATATCTAGGCTTTCAAATGAGAGGATCAGTTTTTTCACAAAATTTGGAATTAAGATTAGATAAACTTAAAACTTTAAATGATTTTCAAAAACTTCTTGGAGATAATAATTGGCTTATGCCCTATTTAAAACTTTCTAAAAGTCAATTGAAGCCTCTCTATGACATTTTGCATGGAAATGTCAACCCTACATCTCCTCGTATACTTACACCTGAAGGTAGACAAGCTATACATATAGTAGAACAAGCTATTTTATCTCAGACAGTTACATTTATGGATTATGACAAACCTTTACAATTTATCATTTGTAATACACAATTATCTCCAACTGCTGCTTTTTGGCAAACAGTACCTTTAATGTGGATTCATTTACCTATCACACCTAAAAAAGTTATTGAACCATATTATAAAATGGTATCTGATCTTATTATTTTAGGAAGAGAACAAGGCAGATGTTATTTTGGTAAAGAACCAGATATTATTCTACTTTATACTAAAGATCAAATTAATTGGCTTATGCAAACTACTGAATTTTGGCCTGTTGCCTTGGCTTCTTATATAGGCCTTTTGGATAATCATTATCCTCCAAATAAACTTATTGATTTTGCTAATAAGCATGACTTTGTTTATCCTAAAGTCACCACACTTCATCCATTAAAAAATGCATTGTTAATATTTACTGATGGTTCTTCAACGGGCATAGCTGCCTATGTTTGTCACAATCAAAATTTAACAGTACAATTTCAAACCAATAGTTCTTCTGCTCAATTGACAGAGTTACATGCTGTTATTGCTGTTTTTTCTAATCAATCATTTAATATTTATACAGATAATGCTTACATTGCACATTCTGTTCCATTGTTGGAAACTGCTGGTCAAATAAAAACTGTTTCTAATGCTGGAAATCTCTTTGGACAATTACAATCACTTATAACTAAGAGAAAACATCCCTTTTTCATTGGACATTTACGTGCTCACTCTGGATTGCCAGGACCTTTAGTCAAAGACAATCATAAAGCTGACTTAGCTACTCACCTAAATACAGTTTCTCTATTGGCTGTTGTCACTTTTCCTGATGATACTGATAAAGTTACCTTAGCACAAAATACACATCAATTACATCATCTTAATGCACAAACACTCAGACTGATGTATAATATTACTAGAGAACAAGCTAGACAAATTGTTAGAAATTGTCCTTCTTGTGCCATACACCTTCCAATTCCTCATTTTGGAGTTAATCCCAGAGGACTAATACCTAATGCATTATGGCAAATGGATGTTACTCATATTCCTGAACTTGGTACACTCAAATATGTTCATGTGATTATAGATACTTTTAGTGGTTTTATTTTTGCTTCTCTTCAATCTGGTGAAGCTACTAGACATATGATTAGTCATATACTTAATGCTCTCTCTGTCTTGGGATGTCCACAGCAGATAAAGACCGATAACGGTCCAGGTTATTCCAGTTCTACTTTTTCTAAATTTTGTAAACGTCTTAATTTTCAACATATTACAGGTATACCTTATAATCCACAAGGTCAAGGAATAGTGGAAAGAGTACATCTTTCTTTAAAACTTACTATAAATAAAATAAAAATGGGGGAATGGTATCCCACAAGGGGGTAACCAAGAAATATTCTTTCTCATGCTTTATTTATTCTCAATTTTTTAAATCTGGATGCCAATGGACAATCAGCAGCTACTCGTTTCTGGCATACAAAAACACAAAAACACTTTGCTTCTGTACTATGGAAAGACCCTATAACTAATTTGTGGCATGGTCCAGATCCAGTTCTCATCTGGGGTCGAGGATCAGTATGTATATATTCTAAAGAAATGAAATCTGCAAGATGGTTACCAGAATGATTGATAAAGCAAATAGATTCTAAACAACATATACAAGATACATTGAATGATGATTCTGAGAATGAAGAATTATCTTAAAGATATTAATATTTAGGATTATTGCATATATACTGTCGGTGTATAATTGCAAATTTACTTTTTATATTCATAAAAATAAGTATAAGACTAATTGTTAAAAATTGTTATTAAAAGTTTTGTTTATGTCCTTAAAAATTAAGAAAACCCAAAAAATTAAGATTCTGTTCAGCCAGAGAGCTCCTGGTGGATACAGAATGCTCCCGAGGATGAGTGGTCTGGCCAACTGCTTGTTCTCGCTTAAAGGCTTTTAATGAATATTTTGAATGTTATGATGATAAGGACATAAACAATAAAATAATAAATTAAAATGAGAATTTTTTATAAAACTGTTCTAATATCTAAACTCAAATTTGATACAAACAAAATTATGCAAATGACCATATAACAAAATGTTTAAGTATTCCATTACACCAAGCATTACAAACAGTTCTTTCAGATGATGAATTAAAAAAATTGGATTCTGCAATTGGCAATTTTTATCATCCTGTGGCATCTTTCTGATGGTGGTCTTGGATCTCCCTCATGGCAAGCAAGAATTGTAACAGCCAGACAAGGTAAGTTAGCCAAACAAGGCATGTTTGGTGCTCCATGCGATTGTGAGGGAGGTACTATTACAATTAAACCCGAACAATATACCAGTTATACAGATTGTGGTAATAAAATATCCTACTTAACATATTTGAAAAGTATAAAAGGAGTCTTCATACAAAGCTATAAATGTTATTATGCACCTCCAGTAATACCCCATGGTCAACCAGGACTATGTCCTAAAGAATGTATTACTTATTATGCTGCAATGCATTCTTCTTGTTATATATCAGTACAAGAATGTACAGGACTAGATAATAATGTATATTTTACAGCCATATTACAGCACACTGCCACTAATGCTCTTGGAGATGATTGGTTTAATATTCCATGGACTTTAAAAAGCCATAAATATATTCAGGCTTCATGCCGCGGTACCCCAGGTAAACCGGTTTGCTGGAATAAAACTGCTCCGATACATATTTCTGATGGTGGTGGACCACAAGATAAAATTAGAGAAATTAATGTACAAAGATGAATGGAAAATGTTATAAAACAGATATCTTTAAAATCTTTAAAAATTAATCATCATATTTTGACATTTTCTAAATTACAAGAAAATGATTTAAACGTTCAAACCTCAGATATTTTGATGGCTACTTTAATGGTTCTTAATGTGTCTAATCCTAAATTAGCTAAGAAATGCTGGCTATGCATAAATCAAGGTACATTCATACCTCTTGCTATTCCTTCCAATTTTACTCTACATAGTGTTTTAGACCCTACACATCCTAATTGCACCCTAAGCTTACCATTTAAAATTCAACCTGTAGCTGTTAAATTTATCTCCTGTATACAAGGAAGTTTTCAGAGCAACAAAAATGCAATTGATGTTGGATTCGTTACTTTTACTGATCGTATTCAAACAATTACTTATAGTTCTTCTATTTGCCTTTCAAGAGGTCAAGTATTTGTCTGTGGAGGAAATATAGCTTTTGCCTTTTTACCTGATAATTGGACAGGATTATGTGTTATAGCTACCTTATTACCCGATATAGAAATTGTACCTGGGGATGAACCTATTCCTATTCCCAGCTTTGATTATGCTATAGATCATCCTAAAAGAGTTAAAAGGGTAGTTCAATTTATTCCTTTATTAGTAGGATTAGGAATTTCAGGAGCTCTAGTCACAGGTTCAGCAGGAATAGGAGTTGCTGTACATTCTTATAACAAACTTTCTAATCAAACAGTTGATGAAGTCCAAGCCTTGTCTAGCGCTATTCAAGATATTCAAGATCAGATAGATTCTTTAGCGGAGGTAGTCCTCCAAAACAGAAGAGGATTAGATCTTTTAACTGCAGAACAGGGAGGGATTTGTTTGGCTTTACAGGAACGCTGTTGCTTCTATGTAAACAAGTCTGGCATCGTTCGAGACAAAATAAGAAGACTTCAAGAAGATCTGATAGAGACGAAGAGAATTATTTGAAAATCCACTTTGGAGCATGTGGAATGGAATTTTACCCTATCTTCTCTCTCTGTTAGGGCCCTTAATTGTGATATTATTAATCATTTTATTTGGACCCTGTATATTCAATAGATTGGTGGCTCTTATTAAACAAGTAACTAACTTACTGGATGCTATTGAAATGAGACGGCTTCAGGTCCATTATCACAGAATTGCTATAGACCTCGAGAAAGCAAAGTGTAACAATGCCCAGTAATATCGATGGGTTTTTTCAGCTTTCTCACCTTGGTGCGCTGGACTGGATAGCCAGAGATGGGCAACTGGAAGCTCACGTGTATATCAACTACCGCCTAAGACAGGAACAAGGCCTTTTGCTGCATTGGTTTCCAGTGACGGGTAAGGTATAGTTTGGTTCCACGTGAAAACATCCTGACCTAAGTTAGGCACAGTCCCCTCAAGGAAAATTGGTCTTTTAATAAATAAAATAAAAAAGGGGGACCTGTGGGAGACTGCCGAGAGACCTGCAGTCAGCATTCATCTTGAAATGTACCAGCCATCTTAAGAGCCTTGAGTTTAGTTTCAGTTTCTATCCTGAGTTAAGTTTCTATTTTCTTTGAGCTAAGTTTCTGTATCCCGTAAATCATATGATGTAACCACATGCTATCGCCTGATGCCTGGACCTCCCTCGCGTGATGTCTGGACCTCCCTCCGTTGCCTAGTTACCCACTGACGTCAATGCCCGCTTCCACACTGTATATAAACCCAAGACTTCTGCCTAACAAACGGGGCTTGATCGGAATTTTGTCTTGCCTCCATTTCTCGTGTCCCTCTTGTCTCCTTTTCATCCCACTCTCTGTCTAGGGTCTCCGTTGACTACCCGCGGGTCAGGACAATTATATACTTCAACCTCTTTAATATTCGATCAGACTATCAGTTAAGAGTTTGGTGCACACACTACATATCCTCATCAGCATTTTTGAAAAGGAATTCAGTTACTTTTAAAAATAGGGAACCAAGCCATTAGTGGAAATGAAGCCTAAAGCCACATTTATTGCTGGCACCTCTCTGTTCCCATCCCCAGAGCATAGGCAGAGAGACAAACAAACAAACTTTGAGGTCAGTCGTGAGCTCTTTCTTGAGGGAGTTGAAGCTGGAGAGATCAATGAGAACAAGTTACAGATTCTTGTTCTTAGGTCATTGCTTTAAGGATACAAAGAAAAATACCAAATTAGGGTATTTAAACCATTTGTTAAAAATTCCATTGAGAGAGAAGCATGACCCCATTTTATGTCTCACTCCATGCTTTAAAAAAACAGAATGATCTTGGAACTCTTCCTGAATTCTAATGAAGCTGCTCCGAGAGGAATGGTAAAGAGAAGGGCAGCGTTTCCTCCCCGTAATGGAACTGGTCCCATAGACACTCTGATGATGCTTTTTGGTGAGTAGAAGCAAGTTAAAGCAAATTAGACCACTGGACAAATGAGGAATCAAGGCATGTTTTTAAAGGTGAATACAAAGTTTCTGTGTCAATATAATGATATTTACCCTTTCATTTTCTTAGGGCTTTTAAAATCGTACACAGTTTCCTGGTTTCTAGAGATAGAAAGAGGGCTGAGGGATGGAAGTGGAAGTGGACTAAAACTAATTATTATATTCTATATACATGCACCAACTCGCCACAATGAACATAATCATTATATAATGCTAACATCTACAAATAAAAATATGACGGTTAAAAAAGAACAAAGTTTAATTCATAAAATATTATGCTATTTTTTCTAGTCATGTAAATGTAGGTCATAGGATAATATGAATACTATGTTATTTGCATCAGAAATGTTTTACACATTTATGGAAATATATGTATTTATTGCATGTGATGTTAAAACATTTGTTTCTATATATATGATGTCTATTTATTTTGTTATTAATAGTCATTTCTGGGTTATCAAAGTGTGATCAGACAATTTTCTATCAGGCTACAATAGTTGAAGTTTTGTGATTGATCATATATTAATTTAATAATAAAATATTTTAAATGAAAAAGTTCTTCTAGGATCTATTTCCCCTAAGTACCATGACAAATTAACCCTCCAAATCCCTGTGAAACATCTAAATCCTTCTATCTCTAGATCTGAAGCAGCTGGAATTCATACAGCAGCATGGAGAATTGATAGTCAGCATCAGGAGGAGCTGGGATTATTCCAAAGTAATGGTTAAATTGAAAGTTCTAATTGGACTATTTGAACAACTGTTCAGTTATTCTCAGCCGAGAGATAGGAAAGAAAATATCATTTACATCAAGAAGTAGGTGAGTCATTTTTATGGAAGAAGATATAATAGCAAAGTGACCCAGAAAGCATACTGAGTGAATAGAAACTTGGAAGAAAAACACAGTGGATGGGAAGATTGCTAAAATGATGCTTACTTAAGACACATACCTTCTCTGTAACTTAAACATGTATGTCCATTTCGGATATAGCTATGTGGAATAAAAAATCTGCTCTCAATTCTATAAGAAAACTCAGGGAATAAAACTATTCTTTTTATATCCTACCAAGTAAGAAATGTGACAACATTTGACAGGAAGGTCAAAATCTTTCAAAGTATCAAGCTGGGGCATAAATACATTGGACTCTAAATATCCTAATGGCAATATATTCATTTTTAACTTAAATATCTTCTTAAAACATCAAATTTTTATTCAGTTAAAATATTATTCTGTTCTTTGAAGAAATATGCAATATAACAAACATTGTTGAATTCCTACCATCTTGTTTAGTGAAGCACTGTATCACTTCTAATGTTTTGTATTACTTTTTATTCTCTTTAACTGTTTGATCAATCTTGAATTCTTGCATCTGTTAATCTAAGCAGCACCATTGAAGATAACAATGTGTAATATAACAATCATTGCTAATTCCTATCATCTTGCTTTGAAATTCTGTATCATTTTTGTTGTTCTTATGTTGTTTTGTTTCTGTCTTTGCTGTTATTTTTTTCCCTCAGGGCCAGGAATATTGCTCAGGGACACAGCACCTGCCTGCCAAGCACAAGGTCCTGAGTTCAATTCCTGTAACGCCCCTAAAATAAACAAATTAAACTTTTCTCTTTAAAATAAATAATGCAATATCAGCTTCCTGGTTAGACCCTTTCATTTAACTTTGTATTATGTGAATATGCATTTTATATATGGGATTACTATATTAGTTTACAAGGATTTCTATTTGCCTACATAAATTTTAAATTTTGGACTATGTTGACATATAGAACCCATTTTTGAATGTGTGTAGATTATTTAAACTCATGGAAAAAGAAAAAAATTCAATAAAGTATGAGTGATATTTATTATAATTTTATCATCAATATACTGTATTAATTATATCACCAAATGAGCTTTTTAACGTATCCAATTAAATTATTTCTATATCAATCTCATTTGGACAATAAGCAGAAGTGATTAAATCATTTTTAAAATGATTTTTAAAAACACAAATTGTTGTGGACACTGCATGTTGTAACCTAGGCTGTCATGAAGGGGAAATAAGACTTCAGGAAAACCAGGAAGAAAAGAAAAACCTCTGAGCAAATTTCCAGTTGTAAGTAAAAGTTGACATAGTAGGTAGTACAGGGAAATACAAAACCAGCCTAGCTAAGGCTTGTTGCCAGAAGCACTCAGCAGGAATCAGCAACACAAACCCCAAGAATGGGTCTCAGATTTCAATACATTTCTCTGAAGGGTGTTGACCATAGAAACTACTTCCATGTCTCAAGAAACCAAGGTCTCAATCAAGATGAGAAAAAGAGACAGTAGACATTATAATACCAGGGTATGCAGATTCCAAGGTGTGAGACATAGCCAAAACCCAAATTAGCAACCCCACAGAAAACATAAGAATGCCATGTAACTGCAGGGGAACTGGCAGTGCTGAACAAGGCTGCAACATGGGTAAAATGGTGCTCTTTTCTCCACTTGCACAATTTCCACTGTAACAGTTCCTTCATCCTGGTCTTAGAACTTTTATTTCTCTAATTCAGCTATTCTGAACCTTTAAACGGGCTGCAGCAAACCTTGACTTGCTGTATCTTACTACTACAGAGATTTCAAGAGCTGCTACACTATGCAGACTAAGGTTAGAACAAAGCACCTCATGGAGGAGTCAAAAAGAAGAAATAAAACTTTCTAGAATTAAACAATACCAAGCAGAAGAGGTCTTAAAACTGCAAGCCTGCTATGGATGCAAACACGTAAGTTAGGAGTAAGAGTTAATTTTGAGGTAGGGAGTCAATTATTCCAACAGTAACAATTAGAGCAACTCACTCATCCTGCAAATTAATTGAAAGATGTTTGAATGAAAGTAGACTGGATGGAAGGCTTTTGTAGGAACATGAGTGTTAGATGAGTAATGTCCAAGTAGAAAGAGACGACTCCTAGGGAACAGGTAAGTGAAGTGGAGAAGACATAATCATTTGACTTAGTTATTGTGAATCAAGAAGGAATTCAGTTAATATGACTTGAGGATACATTTTGGCTAGCAAGTTTCCAGCTGTAAATAAAAATTAACAAAGTAGGGAGCAAAGGGAAGTATAAAGCCAGCCTATTCAAGGTTTGTTGCAGGAATCATCCAGCAGGCATCAACACACACTCCAAGAAAGAGTTTCAGACTTCATTTCTTCAAAGGGAAATTTGAAACACTGTAGAAATATCGAAGTATAAAGTAGACAAGTGTTAAGTCCACAAATAATTGTATGAGTTTATAACTCAGACTACTGAAAACATTTTGGCTAATGAATATGAAATGTTCAATGTGCAGATATTGATGAAAGTCTTGAAAATGGATATACATAAATGAAGAAGCAAGGGTGGAAAAAGAAGAAACTAGAAAAATATTTAGGAGCCATAATATTTAAAGATTATGAAGAAAATATTTACATTTGAATAATAAAGAAATATAAAAATAAAACAAAGTGTAGCATAGTAAAAATCATGAATTAGGCTGCTGATAAGTGAACTAATTTCACAAATCACAGTTCCTAGGTCTTAAGTAGCACAAATTAAAGTGAGGAGTAAAACAGTGAAAATACAAGTAAAAGCCCACCTTAAGAAACACTCCTCCCTGGATTTTGACATGGGAAGAAAAGACTAGCTAAGAACACAGAGAGGTATTTCTGTTTAGTGGTGGAAGGTTGTAAGAGTTCCAAAATGCAGCCTTCTATTTTCTATGGGAATTAGACTTCTGAAACATTGTGAGAATGGCAAAGTAGAAGAGTTTGGGAACCTGAGGAGCATGGAAAGACCTGAAGGTGTTACAGTGAAAAGAAGGTCAAGTAGCTACTTGCTAACTGGAGTAGGGGACTATCTTTTCAAAGTAGTGTTCAAAAGTGTTTCTGTTCATGAACACAAATCAAGAACAGTATTCTTCCAATTTGTGTGATTTCCTTCAAATGATACTTACTGGCCCTTTGTAAAATTGCAGAGCCTGGCTGGTTTCATTGTGTTGTGAAAACATTTCAGACACGGAAGAGTGGCTAAGATAATGCAATAAGCAACTGAGGCTGAATATAGAAGGAAGTGAAGACATGAAGCAACTGATGGGAATGAAAAAGGTAATTACATTAGTTATTGGTGATGGATTGGTGTACTAGAATTCCTAATGAGGACAAAAAAGGGAAAGTTGTGAAAATGATTGAACAAGATGTCAGGAAAAGTAGAAACTGTCAGTTGAAGAAGGGAATACTGTAATAAATGATTTTGGAAATGGGAGATTAGAGTAACTCCAAAGCCAAAAGTGGAACAGTTTGATTAGAGGGGTAAGTGGTACTGTAGATGTGATTTGAATTGAGATACAGTAGGGCTGAAGAAGTCTGGAATAGTCACCAAAGTCTTAGCTGAAAGGATAAGTACTATCCAGAAGAAAGCATGTGGGCCACTTTAGTTAGGCTATCAAAAAATTTTCACAAGCTCATAGGGAAGAATAAGTCAGAAAATGAACTACTGTAGTTTAAATTATTTACCTCAGGGAACTATGGAGGAAGTATTTTTCACAGGAGTGTAAGTTCGAGAAAATAAGGAAATATAATGGTTCAAAACTGAAGTTTATGTCAACGACTTAGATCACTGTGCTGTAATCATAGCAATATCAGAATATTCAAACTAAACAATTTGGGTATAATTTGCTGCATTTATCTAGTGTTGGTGTCAGCTTTCTGAAGCAGCTGTAGGCTTCACTGGATGACATCTGATATCAGTGTCACCTGCTATCAGTGTCGTGAGTTTCCTAAAGGTATTCTTGGGTGTAATTTCTATTTGTATTTCTCTTCTAGTTTACCTTTCTGTCAGGGATTCATTTCAGTTTCTTGCCTCCCAATATTTCCCTTTCTTTCCTGCAAGCATGCACACTCATTTATTTTTGTAATCATTCAATTGTTTTTGAAGTTGCCAGATATGGGGAGATTTCACCATGAATGCAGTTATTATTTTGGAATGAAAAACCTTGAGGAAAAAATATATGAATATCTGGAATGAATCATTCAACTTTATGATTATAGAGCTTTGTTAACACAGTCTTTAATCACAATGAAAGATAAATTATATTGTTCAATTAAAATTATTTAGGTGTTCATTTGATTTCTCCATCATACTATTTCTAATTTTCTACAATGGAAAGCATATTTTATATTTATTGCTTCTAATAAATACAGCTAATAATTGTATAATTCTATGAGCAAATCAGATTATCTTGAAAGAATTGCTTTTCATTTCAATTATGCATATGCTTTCTCCCTAAGTATATTTAGTTTGATATAGTATCCGGAATTTCACTCCAATTAAAAAAGGAACCTAAATTTCAGGAAGGAAATAAGTTAGTTAAAACATGAGTAGTTAAAAAGTAAGTTACAGGGCAAAAATGAAGGTGGTTCCAGCAGGAAGAGTAGAAGCCCACACCCAGTGCATCCTCCACTGTCCCTGGATGGGCAGTCAAAGTGGAAAGGGTGAAAATGGGGCCACTTGATGGAATATAAGCCCATGACTTTTGTCTCCTCCATTACCCTAGAATGGAAGTTCTGGAGAGAAGAATGAAGGCAGTACCAGCGGGAAGACTGTGATCCCACGACTGTGCCTCCTCCGTTACTCAGGACAGTGGTCCCAGTGGGAAGTGTAATGTGGTGTCTGGAGAATAGTGAAGTTCCTATCACTGAGAGTAGTGTACATCCATGCCCTGTGCTTTTTCCATTACACTGGGACAGCAGCACCAGCAAGAGTAGTATAATTCATGCTCCTTCGTTCCTCCATTGCCTTGGGACTGTGGTGCTGGCAAGAGGAGACATCCAGAGAAGCAGACATCTCCAGGGAAAGTTGCAATACCACTGATTAAGGCGAGCTAATATGAGAAAGCTAAAAGCAAAACATCAACATAGAAAACAAAATAAAGCAGAAAATAGAAAATGACAGGATGAAGCAGCAAAAGACAATCCTAAATGCCCAGCCCACTTAGAACAAGTCCAGAACACAAAGAGAGAGAGGAAGCTGGAACCCAGCAAACAGGACTCTCCAAAATGAGAGTAGCAGGAGGGAAGAAAAAAATGAAAGAGCCAGTAGGAAAAAATAAACTCTCAGGCACAAAAAGAAATCACTTTCAAAATAAAAGCAGACAGAGATAAATAAATAGAGGAAAGCAGAAAATTGATGGAACCATGAATGAAAAACATAGACAAGAAATTGAATCAATGGAACAGATCCAAAGAGAAATACAGGAGATTAGAAACTCCATTGAAAATATACATAGCAGATTGAATGAAGGGGAGACTAGGATATCAGATCTAGTAGACAGGAACACAACTAGTGACCAGGAAAAGAAAGATATCTTAAAAATCACAAGAGAGAATGAAAAATCAACCCAACAGCTGTAGGAAGAAGCAAAGAAGAACAACGTAAGAGTGACTGGAATCAATGAGAAAGCTGAAGATAGCACAAAAGCACTTCACAAAAATAATGGCAGAAAACTTGCCAAATATTGATAAGGAATTTGACATACAATTAACTGAAGTATATAGAATTCCAAATGACCACCACCAAGATAAATGCACACCAAGGCATGTAATAATCAAGACTCCAGAAATTCAGCACTAGAGCAAAATATTAAAAGAAGCTATAGAAAAGAAACAAAACAGATCAAAGGGGAAACCCACCAAATCAAAGCAGACTTCTCAACACAAACCCTCAAATCAAGGAGAGCATGAAGTATTTCAAGCTACAAAGGAAAACCATCGATGTACCCAGCAAAACTATTTTTCAAAATTGCTGGAGAAACAGGATAGTTTCATGACAAGGAACAATTGAAGAAATTTATGGCCACCAAAACAGCTCCACAGAATTCTCTGAAGGACATATCAGAAAGAGATAACAAAGACCATATACACAGGAACACCAACTGAAAGAAGGTGACAGGCAGGCCACACAATTAGAAAGAGCAGAAAGACAAGGAACAAACAATAGGGAAACAACATGAGAAAGAAAAGCACATATAAGCTGTTATTTCCATTAATGTAAATGATCTCAACTCACCAATCAAAAGAGACTGACAGAACTGTTATAGAAGCAAGATTCAACAATATGCTGCATTCAAGAAACGCATTTAACCCAAAAAGATATTCACAGATTAAAAGTCAAAGGATGGAAAACAATTCTCCATGCCATAGAAATTAAGAAAAAACCATAGGTAGATATTCTATTTGCAGACATTGAAAACTTTAAGCCAAAAATTATCAAAGTGACAAACAAGGTCACTACATACTCATTAAGTGAAAACTCCAAGAGATAACAAACTTAAATATTTATGTACCAAGCACAGGTTCACCCAACTACATAAAACAAATGTTAACTGACATGAAAATCCAAATTAACGCTATTGTACTCGGAGATCTTAATACCCCACTCTTACAAATGGATAGATCAACTAGACAAAAATCAACAAAGACATATTAGAATTAAACCAAACCTACGAACAAATGGACCTGGTAGATGCCAACAGAGTATTCCACCCCAAAACACCACAATACACATTCTTCTCAGCTGCACATGGGACATTCTCCAAAATAGATCACGTACTAGCTGACAAAACATGTTTAAGTAAATGTAGACAAACTGAAATCATCCCATGTGTACTATTCAACAATAGCACAATGACACTGGAAATCAATGACAAAGGAAACTACAGAAAGTACATTAATATATGGAAATTAAACAACAGCCTTCTGGGTCACAGACAAAATTGAAAATGAAATTATGCACTATATATAATTAAACAATAGTGCAGATAAAACATACTGAAACTTATGGGACACAATAAAAGCAGTTCTGTGAGGGAAAATGTATGATGATGAATTCACACATGAGAAAAACAGAACAATCTCCATAAGCAACCTAATGTTGAACCTCAAATTTCTAGAAAAAGAATGAATGAAACCCAAAGCCCAAACAAGGGAGGAAGTTATAAAGATGAGAGCAGAAATCAATGCTATAGAGACTAAGAAAACAATACAAAGAATCAATGAATTGAAAAGTTGGTTCTTTGAAAGAATAAATAAAATTGATAAGCCATTAGCCACCTTCATCAAAAAGAGTAAAAAAAACCACTAATTCTAGTTATTAGCAATGAAAAGGGGGAAATCACAATGGATCCCAAAGAACTTGTGGAAATCATCAATAACTACTATGAGAACCTATACTCTAGTAAGATTGAAAATACAGAAGAAATAAGGAGACTCTTAGATACAGTTGAATTACCAAATCTAATAAAAAGATATGCAAGTTTTAAATAACCCAATAACCACCAATGAAATTGAAAATGTAAATAAAAATTTACCAAGAAAGAAATGTCCAAGAATGGACAGATTGAATTCTACAAGATATAGAGAGAACTAATGTAACACATGCTAAAACTGAAATTGAAAGGAAAGTAGTACTTCCAAAGTCATTCCTGGAAGTAAGTATTACCCTGATTCCAAAATCAGAAAAAA
This sequence comes from Dinomys branickii, assembly GCA_004027595.1. NCBI lineage: Eukaryota > Metazoa > Chordata > Mammalia > Rodentia > Dinomyidae > Dinomys > Dinomys branickii. The sequence goes on along the minus strand of PVLD010005821.1, from coordinate 66,386 downwards.
CCCAATCAAAAAAGAAAAGTACAGGCCAATTTCCTTAATGAAAATAGATGTAAAACTCCTTACTAAGAAACTGGCAAGCAGAATGCAGCAAATCATCCATGACCAAGTAGGATTAATACAAGGGATGCAGGGATGGTTTAAAATATGAAAATCAATAAATGTAATACACCATATTCACAGAACCAAGACCACAAATCATCTCAATAGATGCAGAAAAAGCTTTTGACAAAATCTAACACTCATTCATGTTATAAACCTTACAGAAAATTGGAATAGAATGTCTTTACCTCAATCTTATAAAAGCCATCTATGAGAAACCAACAGCTAATACATAATAAGTGATCAAAAACTGAAAGCTTTTACTCTAAAATCAAGTATAAGACATAAATGTCCATTATCACCACTGCTATTCCACATAGTTCTGGAAACATTAGCCAGAGCAATCAGAGAAGAGCAAGAAATAAAAGGATAGGAAAGAAAGAAGTTAAATTATCATTATTCACAGATAACATAGTACTCTACACAGAGGATCCCAAAAATTCCACCAAAAGATTTCTAGGTTTAACAAGCAAGTTCAGTAGCATAGCTGGATAAAATGTCAACACTCAAAAATTAATTGCATTCCTGTATATAAGCAACAAACTCACAGTGAGAAAGGTTAGGAAAGCCACACCCTTCAAAATGGCATCCAATAAATGATTTACTAATCAATCTAACAAAGGAAATAAAGGATCTATATATTGGAAATTATAATACTCTGAATAAGGAGATCAAATAGGGTATCAGAAAATGGAAAGATATGCCTTGTTCATGGATAGGAAGAACCTGCATAGTGAAAATAGCCATACTCCCAAAATTGTTATACAGTTTTAGTGTAATCCTGATCAAAATACCATTTACATACCTCAAATAACTAGAGAAAGCATTCTTACAATTCATCTGGAAGCAGAAGTGACCAAGAATTATAAAGGAAATCCTGGGTGACAAAGGCATGGCAGAAGGCAATGTTCCTGTGATAAAATCAGCATGGTACTGACCAAAAGACCAAACTAACCTGAAGATCCATGGAACAGATTAGCAGATGCAGACATAACTACAAACACATTCAGCCACCTTATTTTTGACAAAGGGGCCAAATATATTCACTGGAAGAAAGATAGCCTCTTTAATAAATGGTGCTGGAAAAACTTTCCACATGGTGAAGACTAAAATTAAACCTATGTCAATCACTATGCACTAAACTAAAGTCAAAATGGATCTGGGATCTAAATATCAAAATAGAAACCCTAAATTTACTGGAAGGAAAACTAGTCAGAAATCTTTAAGACATAAGTGTAGACAGAAACTTCATTAATAAAACTTCATTAATAAAACCCAGACAACAAGGGAAATATTACAAAGAATCAACAAACGGGATCTCACCTTATTAAAAAGCTTTTGAACAACAAAAGAAATCACCAAAAAAGTAAGAAGACAACCCACACTGTGGTGAAAAACTATAGCCAGTTGTCCCACAGATAAAGGACTCATATCTAGAGTATACAAAGAATTTTTAAAAATCAGACCTTCCAACTTCAAAGACCCAGTCCATATATAGGCATTGGTGATGAATAGGACCTTCTTAGATAAAGAATTACAAATGGCAAATAAATACATGAAAAATTGTTCACTATTGTTCATTAAATAGTTGTAAATTAAAACAACACTAAGATTCTATCTCACTCCAGAAAGAGTGGCTATCATAAAAAAAAATCAACTGATAACAAATGCTGGAGGGGCTGTAGAGAAAAAGGAATCCATTTTTGATGGGGATGTAGACTGGTACAACCACTGTGGAAATCAGTGTGTAAATTCCTTAAAAAACTGGGATTGGAGGCCCCATTCAAAAAAGTTATTTCCCTTCTGGGTGTCTTAGAAGAATCAAAAACATCGCATCGCAGCAAAACATGTGTTTATAGCAGCATAATTTGTAATAGCTAAATCTTAGACATAAGCTAGATAGATGCCCATCAACTGAAGAATGGGTAAAAAAGATGTTTCTTTATACAATGGAGCACTACTCTACCATAAAGAAGGATAAATGGAGTTTTTATAAGTAAATGGATGCAACTTGAGGCCATACTCATAAGTGAAATAAATCAGACCCATATATGTAAACACCATATTGTCTGACTAGTATGAGAAATTGAACAAGTAAATAAAATATGAAATGTACAATAGGTATTGTGAATTTAGAAGAAATTGTTCAAAATAAAAGGAACTGTGATGGGAGAAAGGAAAATAGGAAAAATATATGTATACACAAGCTAGTTAAAATAGTTTTGCAGCTAGTTTCTCTTAATTCATTAAAAAGAATGTTTCGTGCTAATATTGTGTAGACACAATGTCATACCTATACTTCTCCTCTGAATAACTCCCAGGAAGACAACAATACACAATGTGTTTACTATTGTAACTGTTCTTCTAACCTTGAAACTATTTCATTGTTTTGTTTATCTTTTTTCTATAAAACAAAATAAGTTACATCTATATTTACTAGACTGTGACAAAGAGCCATATAAATGAGCTCTGGTATCTTGACACAAATATGATACATCTAATCTATAAGAGAGTGAAAATCTGTATCTTGAAAGTTTTGAAGTGAAGAAATATTCAGTTACACTGATTAACACAAACTTAAGTATTTGTATTTTTCTTTTTATAAGAATATTTTGTGTATCTCACTAAGATATTACTGTAGGAAGGGTCATGCAACACTCTTTCTTTGAAAGTGAGGTGCAAAGTGGAACTGTGCTTGCTAGAGTTTGGAGAGTAATGAAGAAGGAAAGTGAGGAGAGGGACCCATATGCAGTGAGTCAGAGCAAGACAGCAGAGTGCTGTCCCACGGCAGTGACTAAAGATAAGAATAAGCAGTATATACTTCAAAGACTGAGAGGAAAGGATTTTGAATATTTTAGTATAAGTAAATAATAAACTTTTGGTGAGATATGTCTACACTGACTTAAACATTGTACAATATTTGCAAATATGAAAACATCCCATGGTGGCCTATAAATATGTACTGTTTATGTATTACGTACCAAAAATCAGATATTACAAGAAGTGAGTATAAAACTTAGGACTGTAACATGGTCTGCCATAATCCAGCAGATCACTAGTTTCTGAGGGATGACAAAAGAGGTAAAAGTCTCATCTGTCTCCTTAAAGAGTTTAGAAGATGGTCTTACAAAACAAAACACACAAAGAATTACAATACACCCAGCTCCAAAGCCCACCAGAGTGTAAAAATAAAGCAGTTTTATCATGCAGAGTTTAAAAAGAAATTGAGATGAATTCTGAAAATAGGATGTTAGCACAGCAGGTAAGAGAGGATTTGCTTTCCCAGAGGTAAAAAGCTACACATGCTATTCCTAGTAGAGAAAGTGAACAGGAGATCTTAATACCTCAGAGTGTTTACAGTATTACACACCAGGATGGCAATGGGGGTTACTAAAGAGTCACAGGAATGGATAAAATGATTGAATCCTATTCGATTACAAAGCCAATATATTTAGAAATAATGATACTATACTCAGCACTTTTCTTATATGATGAAGAAGAGAAAATGCCTTTTCAAGTAATTTTCTATAATAGGCATGATACAGAAAATCTAGGCATTATTGTGAAATAGCAGAGAATAGGGACTTAAATAAACTGTCCAAGGTTACAAAGTGTAATAATGGTAGAACCAACTAGCATTCGATCTAAGTGTGCTTACCTCTAAAACATGTTCTGCACCTGAAGCACAAAGCAAAAACCATGACCAGATATTTAGACTATTTCTGACTCAGATTTTATATGTCAGTACTGTCTCTCTATATATATCTATATTTTTCAAATATATGTTCATGTATATATATATATGAATTTATCTTACCTTTAAAATATGTGCATATAGAGATGTGTATGCATATATAACTCATATATTATAATTGCACATAAAACATTCACAGGCATGGCCTATTTTAGTAATTTTTGAGATATTGCTTCAATTACTAATATGTGTGAGACACGTTGAGTGACTCACAAGTGTGTACCTAGCTCCATCCATTCTTTAGGTTTGAAATTTAATAAACTTGCTTAAATTATGTGTAAAAGAATTATTGTTAATGTAATGGAAATAACCATTAATGTAATCTTTCAGGTTTCAATATTTTATCACATATTTACATTTTACATGATAACTTTTATTATTTTGTCAGATATTCTTGGTTAGAATTTATGATAATACTTTTATTTCATTTTGTTTTGCAAATTTTCAATTAAAACTTATAAAGGGACTAAAAAGAAAATTAATGCTATATACACTTTATAAGACCTTTCGTGTAGAATACTGTTTTCCCCAATTACACCATTTGACTGCTTCTGCAGAGCATTCTGCAAGATTTGCCAAGTACGTTTTAGAACCACAATAGAAGAATAAAAGAAAAGCACATGGTTTTTGGCTCATGTAGTTGGAATGTTCAGTAGCAGCTTGCTGTAGTTACTTGCCCCAATGGTATGTTGCTTTCTGAAAGAAGGCAAATAAATCACTTTTATGGGCTAGGAGGCTTCCTCTGCATGTCATCTTGCATTATTAATGCTTGGCTCACTGTTGCTGGGTAGAACTGTAGTGCTTTCTAGGGTGAGGTTAAATTCAAGTACCTGTTTTATGATTCACTATTTTAATAACCATCAATAATTTTTAGGCTGGGAAGATTTGATTACTCTTTTCCCTATATTTAAGTACATTTTTAATCTTGACATGAATTTCTGGAAAATGTTTGCTCACTAATAGTCAACAATATGTAGTGTAATGTTTTAAGAAATGGGCTTTGGAATCAGACACACTCCAGTTTGATTTCTAGATCTATCATTTAAATTTCATAACGTTGAGCATGATAATGTCTGAAGCTGTAATTTTCTTCCAACATAAAGGATTAAATGAAGATGAAGTCTTACCGGAGCTACTATGAGGCTGGAAGAATACAGTAAAAATGCTACGAGGTTCTCATCATGTACAATGTAATAAACTGTGGTCGTAACATTTTGTCAGCCACCACTAGGCTAAGCAATCACCAACAAATGTGGCAATAATTCAAGCCCAAATATACAACAGAGGTTTAAATAAATGTTACACAAGAACCAGTTTGTTCTTTCTCTATCAAGTTCACAGTTATAGTCTATTTTCTTATTTTTAAAGAGTTATTAATGAAATAATTATTATATGTTAAATGTTTAAGTGCTTTATGTGTTTCCAATGCAGGGATTTAAATCTACCTGAGAAGAAAACTCAGGACACACTAGACTTGGATAATTCTGATGTCATACATTTACATGTTGTACCCTGCAGTAGAGAAAACTAATATAGAAGAATTTAAAAAGAAATTAATGAGGATGAAAATTAAATACAGTCATGAAGAACTTAGTGAAGGACTTAGGAGCTTGGCTACAATGCTGAAAGGTAGTGACAATTTCTGAACAGTTAGGAAAACTTGTTTTGGAAGGATGATTATGTTTTGGTATCATATAAATCAGGTTAAAAATATACATACATGCATGTGTGTGCACAGGCTTTAAAACAGAAATTCAGAAATCCTGTTGCTTACTTACTCAGGAAATTCCTACTCTTCAGTGGAAAGGCAACCTGACTTTTAGACTCTTGCCCTTGTTTGAGTACTGTTTTTCCTATAATATGTTGAGTGAGCGAGCTTTCAATCGCTTCTGAATAATTCATATGAATATGGACAATCCTATCATACTGCATAAGGCCATTTCTATTTATAGACATTAAGACTATTAAGATTTTTCTTATATTCAGCCATCTCAATGACTAACTCCTGCATCATAAGTTTCAGCAGTGTGCCTTAGCTGGATCCTACAAATTCATGAAAGTCAACTGTGCACATTGCTTCCCAGATCCATGTTTAGTGATTTTACATTGAGACCATGAAAACACTCATGGTGGGAGGATTTATGACACAGAAATCGGCATATGCTACAAAAAAGATTTGTTTTACTTTGTATTTTCCAAGAGATGCTTCTCAATTTTGTTGGAAAGGTAAGTTCTATACAGATACATATTAACATAATTAAAAATATGAATCTGTCTTCAATGTTATGTAAATGGACTTTATTATGCAGTGAGTTGTGGAAAGGGCAAAGAAATGACATTTCAATGTCTTTCAAAGATAATAGCAGAAATAAAGAAATTAAGCTCTATCAGAAGATTCTCTCACAGGAGGAAGTTTTTGAAATATAACACACATGGGATCTGCAATTTCAGTAATTTTTCTGAAATATATATCTAAATTTACATAAATTTTAAAAAGACATTCTTCCATAAATAGATTAAGCCTATTGCAGAAACTCACGGATGTAACTATCTCAGCACTTCTGTAAATCAAATCTGTTGTTCATGAATTGATGAAATTGGAAAGTAGCTATTTTGATGAGTAAACATAGTGCACCTGATTAAAAATGTCAGAGACTGAAATAATGGCATAGGCAGCATAGGCAAGTCAGATACAAAAAAATCAATGTTTATTTATTTAAATAATTGCAAAACATGCTAATACAATATGATCAACAATATACTATGTTATTTATATAGGACTAGATATGTATGATTGTCCCAAAATAATTAACTCTGCTTAATCAAAAGCGATCACATTGTGAACAATTTTTATTTCTTCTTTGAAATTGTCCTCCAAGAGCAGATCAGGCCATGGGATACCTACGGGGGGGGCACGAGGAACAAAGAGAAAGAGACAAATTTCAGGGTACAAGGGGGTCAGGTGAAGCTCACCTCTAGTGGACTTACTAGGCTACCCCAGGGTTGCCCCACTTCTACTGGCTACCAAGAAGCACAGGGGAAAGGGTAGCACACATGTCATAGAACAGTAACTATAGAAAATGGGTGGATAAGGATTAAATTAATGAAAAGCCAGATTTTCTCTAAACCCAACTGCATGTATTTTGCCAACTATCCTCAGCAGCTGCTATCTTGCCTAAGGAATGAACAGTTATTAGCATCCTACCCATAGCCTGGGGGCACACAGCCTTCTGGTATACATTCCTGGTCACGAAGCAAGATCACATTGCCGCTGGGACTATGAGGGTTTAAGTCATGCGGTAGGCTCCCATCATCTACCACATGGCCTAGTCCCCAGCAATTGTCTGTATTTTAAAAATATTATGAAAATTATGAAACAACAACAAGAACCATGGATCAGAGCTAATTCACACAAAACACTAAAAATATATCCAAAATAAATTTGGTGGGGAAAATTTAAAGTTAAAACTGGATAACTACGCATAAAGAGGAAGAGAAGCATGAGGAGCAAGAAGACTAGTAAGCGAAAAAAAGGAAAATGCGGTTAAATAAATTTTAAAATCTGCGTATAAATGGTGCTATATAATGATTTAAATATTTCAAAAGTTTACTACCTTAAGAAAATGTTATACTATTAAAACAACAATAAAATGTACACTTTTAATTTCTGTGTAATATAATTTTTCTTAATGTACTGGTGTTAAAAATTAGAAATGAAAGCAACTTTATTAGCATGTTAGTGGTCTGATCATATATAATTGGCTTTTCTTCTATATAAATTTGGAAAATATTTTGCAAAGTTTTATAGTGGCCAATGAATTATTTTAATTTTAATTAAATAGGAGAAGAAAAGTGCTACAAATTTCACTCTTTCAAATGCCCAAGATCTTTAGCAGGAATAGTTCCTAACCACTCTGTGTTGTTTTGTATATGGATTGTATTGAGCTCCGTTGTGTCCTATATAATAAGAATACATTTTGGTGTGTCCACCTGCATTGTTTTTTTTCCTGTGCTTTCCACAACAATAAGCACATGCCAAGATATTATGTGAATTCTCTTTCTCTCCCCAACTGACTGTAAGTCCCAGGAAAGCAGTAATATTTTCTACTTTATTCACACATATGTAGCCATTGTCTAGCACAGTGACCCAGGTAAGTACAGTAACATGGGTAAGGACAGTGACATAGATAAACATTTAATACATATCTTTAAATGAATAAATGTGTAAATCAAGAAAATAAAATTAAGCCATTGGGGGGGCAAAACTGAAAATCTTTACCTGTGAAATGAAAATGTATTTGTAGGAGCAAAAATGCGAATACGGCTGCAAATTCTTCTATGATCAAGAACTATTTTCTTCTTCAATATTCTTCATTCATTATCACTTTCATTGAACTTGTTATTCCCAAACTTGAAACATCAGTGTATAATATGAGTAAAAGAAGAAACATTTCTCAAACAGCATAAGTACCAGAAGCAGAACCATGCTAAGGCCAAGTTGCACACAGGGCACAGGTTTAAAGTGACACTACTCACTGCTGTCTGAAAACCTTGCTTCTCAAATGGGAGAGGACTTAAATTACTTAAATTACCTAAATTACCTAAGTTACCTAAATTGCTGTACCATGGGCCCTTCAATTGTTGCATCCTAGTTGCACAGGTAATTTATTCATTGTTTATTCTTCCTGCAAAAACTATCTTTAAAGGAGGAAAATGTGTATCTCTGGGCTGTGTCAGCTGGTTACTCATCTTAGTCATAATGCCCTTCTTCCCTATACATAGAGTCTCCTTTTGTCCTCTAATCAAGCACACTTGAAAATACTGGTATGTTAGCTGAGACTATTACTTTTCTTTCCTCTAGTCCTAACCTTTGAAATATGACCAAGATTATTGACTACTCTAAAATGTTTTGCTATCCAAGCTTAACTGATGTACAATAAGACTTGTTTATTCTGTCTAAGCCAGAGATTACAACCAAGAGACCAGGAGTTCAGCTAAACTTTGGATCTGAAATGCTCCCACAAAGGTTCGTGTGTTAAAGGCTTGGTCTCTAGTCCATAGCACTATCGGAAGGTATTAGAAACTTTGAGAAATGGGACCTAATGGGAATCCGGGGCCATTGTGAGTATACCCTCAAAGGAGACGGTGGCACGCCAAACACTATGTGTCTGTCTTTTTCACATCCTGGCCTTGAAGGGAATAGTTTGCTTCACAATACATTCTCTACTACATGCTGCTTCACAATAAGTGCAAAAATAAAAGAGCAAAGGGCCCTGTACCAGAAACCCCAAAGCTGTAAGTCAAGATAAGCTATTCCATTTTGGTTTTATAATCCAAAGAATAGAACCCAGAACCTTATTTATGCTAGGCAAGTTCTACCACCAAGCTACACCTCCAGAAAAATTTCCTCTTCACAAATTCTTTCTCTTGGAAAATTGTTACAGTAACAGAAAGCCAACTAGCAGTGAAGATTGGTAATGAGAAGCGGGACATTTGTTATACCTGAGATGAGGCAGAAGAGCCTTTGGAATTGACTTACAGGAGAAGTTGAAAAATGTTTGGTGCAGCAAACTAGAGAAAGTCTGGAATTCTATAGGTGAAGTTTAATGAGTGATTGTAGTGGGAGTTGAGAAGCCCAGAATGCTAATAAGAATATGAGAAGTAAAGGCTGTCCTGATGAGGCATTAACTGGTATTGAGGATTCGAGTGCGAACTGAACTGAAAGGTAATCCCCAGTAGGCTAGGACAAAGAATCTGGACACATTTTGTCTGCCCCTTATGGAACTGCTCCCTTAACTACTGTGCCGCCAGGAGACCAATGTAGCTGCAGTTCAAGAAGGCTCAGGTGCAGCTTGAGCTGGGAATAAACCTTGATGTCACGCAAAGGCTCCTGGCCTTTCGAGTAAGTAAACTGCAAGAGGTGTGATGTCAAGGAAGTTTCTTCAAAGATGGATGAGAAAAGCATGTAAAATGGGATTAGGTTATTTATCAAGTGAAGTCTATGCCACAGTGGAAATTCTAGGAAGTTAGAGGTGCCAGGAACATGGCACACCTCCTCAGGGAAGTTGCAGGTGTCCCGCAGTCAGCTGAGAGAGTGATCGTGTGGGCTCCACAAATCAAAGCCATAAGAACAGGCTGCTGAAGCTCTCAGATGCCCACCTGCTGCCAAAAGAGGCCCAGACGCTGCACATAAGCTTTCATGCCTGCATTCTGGGTTCAGTGTTAGATCGCTCTTTACCATGTTCCTATGCCTCCTTTTAAGGATAGTAATGGTTACACCATAGCTTTATTGTCAATATATTTTGGAGATATGTAACTCTGTTTTTGACTTTACAGTGCCATATATCTGAGTTTACCTTGACTGTCAGAGGAGACCTTAATCTGGGACTTTTGAGCAATCCCAGGACAGGTAACACTTTGGTTGCTCTTGAGGATGGCCTGAATGCATTTTGCGTTGTAAGACGGACATGAGCCTTAGTAGGACAGATGTATAATTCCTTGGGTTTATCTGAAATGTTCCCCCAAAACTCATGTGTTCAAGGCTTTGTTGTCACCCCGTGGAATTACTCTAGGATATGGTAGAAAATTTAAGAGGTACAACCTAGAGAGAGGTTTCCTATTACTGAAGGTCTATTCTCAGAGGGGACACTGAAATCCTCGCTCTCCTTCCTTCCCTTTCTCATGCCCCAGCTCTGCCATGCTCTAGCACACGTTCTCCACCAAAACAGACTCCCTCGTCACAGGCCCCCAAATAGCGCACCAGTTAATTGACCATAGACTAGAACCTCTCGAACTGCCCCCAAATAAACCCTTTGTCTTTTTATAAATTGATTATTTTGTGTACTTGTTATCATAATGGAAATCTAACACAAATCCCCATTTCACAAAGCCACTTCCACAATTTGTAGGTATTTGTTACTTCTTGATAATAAATATAGGTGTTTCAGAGCTTACATTGAAATATTGAGTGTATTAAACAGCCTACATTTATTTTTCTCATAATTGGGATGCTAAAAATTGAAGATAAAGTTTGATTGGTACTTAAGTTGCTCCTAAGGCATCTCTCCTTGGCTGGTAGCTAGCCACCTTCCTGCTATATCCTCACAGGGCCCTTTCTCTCTCTCTCTCTCTCTCTCTCTCTCTCTCTCTCTCTCTCTCTGAGTGTGTGTGTGTGTGTGTGTGTGTGTGTGTGTGTGTGTGTGTTTATGTTCGTTATGTCTCCCTGTTCTTATATGGACAAGAGTTATATTGGATTGAAACCTATACATTTAACCTAACTCAAATTAATTACCTCTTAAACCTATCTCCAAACACAACTGCACTCTGAGGTGTACTGGATAGTTTAGGCCTTCATTGAATTCTGAAGAGATACAAATTCAGTCAATAATATGTCTTATATTCTCCATTTAGTTCTGAGAACTCCAAGGAAATGATATTTGCTTATTAATTTATCTATTCAGTTCCTTCTGCTGCTCAGTGAAGGCCACCGCCTAAAGCAGTACTTGAGAGCCACAGGTCACCTGGGCTAATGTTCCTGCTGTTAGTGCCGTACATGGCACTTTCTCCTTGACACAATGATGCCTCCCAGGCACTTTGACACAAAATGCAAAACTATAATGATTTCTCACTTACAAGATTGTATTGTATTACTCCAATCCCACTACAGAAGATGAAATATGTGATAATTGTCAAAATTGGGTAAAATTTTCTTTTAGAATGCTTGACCACAGTCTAGTTGTGGGAATATATGTATCCTCTCTTCATTCTACCCCTAGGATAGACTGAACTTTTGTCAACCTTCCCACTATACAACATCTATACCATAGTTTGGGATGGGTTAAACACATTGCCATGCACCTTGACATTAGCTATGGACAAGTGTCCTGCTTTGGTCAAGGGGTACTGGCACATGGAAAAGAGGTAGAAGCATTAAATGACCTTGGTTTGATTAGTTTCTTACACTCCGCAGATATGCCATAGAGCTTCTCCTAGTAACTGATGTCTGATCCCTTTATTATAACCACATGGGAAAATTTATGCCCAATCTCTAACCTGGGTGTAGATCAGCAGATCTGAAGTGGATCATCCAATAGAAGCAGTTTAGATCGGTTAAACTGCGTTTAACCTGGTAACCTCTGAGACTGTGAATTAAGGCTTGTTGTTGGGACGCATTGAGGTTTGCCGTACAACACAGCTTTTGATAACAACCCACTGATGTATAGGAAAGGCACACGGCTGTCTTAGTCTTACCTCTTCCATTTTCCATAGAAAACAAATTAATCTCCTGGACAGCAGGACTACATTTGCTCATTGGTTCTTAAAATATACTTGGACGTTGGAGTCTAATTTATTGTCTGAATCAGTCTCAGTAAGGAATGCTGCTTTACATAACACTGTTGAAGTTGAAATGCTGTTTACTAAGAGTTCATACCACATGTGTGGAGTCATAGGTCTTGGGAGAATTGTAAGGCATGGTAGAGATCATACTGTAACTCTCTTTGATGAATTAGTATCTGACACCCAGAAAGGAAAAATTATTAACCTGCAGCCACCCTATAAGTCAATGTCAACACCCAGACAAACATTGGGTCCTCCACATCCTAACCCAGCATTCTTCATAGCAACTCTCATGACTTCTAGTAGGGTATTGGGGAAGTAGTCTCATGAATTTGTATTGAAAGTTTTCTTAAAAGCAATAACCTTGACAAGGAATTCCCTGATTAGAGAATGCCAATTATTTTAATTTTGCAGTTTCCTCTAAGGTCAGTCTTAGATAATTTTGACCCAGATTTTGTTGTGAAACTTAAGGGAATAGTTCAGTGAATGAGAATAAGATTCATTAAGTATAATGAGCAGTATCAAATTTTGAGGTCTATAAAGTGCCTGAGAGTCTCTGAGCAGCCTTTTGTTTAAATCTATACCTATAATAGCCTCACTAATGAATCATATAAACTAGAAAGATGTACTAAACTGTTCCTGTTACTAGTGATATCTTTGATTGTTAATGAAAAAATATATATTTCTGGAAGGGAGAGAAACCTTACATCTTTAAGGAGAAACTAACAATAATTGAAAGCAAAGCGTACATTTTCATAATGAAAGTGTTTGCAGTTAAAATATTTTTCTATACATTTTTGAAGTGTCGAATACACTTTTAAAGAAGTGATAAGGGTGAGAAGGATGGCTTTATATTTACAGGCAACATGAAGTTTGAGATTTGCATACCAATTTTTCTTTCTCTCAGTGCGAAGCACAGTTTCCTGGTTTGATTAATCCAGTTCAAATAGTTTCCTGGTTTGAATAATCACACTGGATTTCACACTAGGCTATGTCAATAATTTGTTGGATGATCAGGAAAAGTTGCCTTATCCTTACATTGTTCTCTTCATATGTAAGCTAAAGGTAATAATAATTTATAACAGAGAAGTGTTTTAGGAGATTGAATATAATTTATAAGTAGTGTTTTGTTAGTGCCTCACACACAATCTATCACACTATTATGGCTCGTGTCTAGATGTCACCCCAAAGCCTCATGTGGTCATAGGTGGGGCTTTTCAGAGGTGGTTGGATCTAGGATGTGTGATGCTGGGTTAAGTTTGTGATGCTGGGAATAAGGGTGTGTGATTACCAAATTACTCCATTGACTGATATGGCATAGTTGTTGGTTAGATAATGGGAAAGCCCACCCTGAGTGTGAGTGCCTCCTGCCCTAAGGGCATGTAACCTGGATAGAATATAAGGGACGGAAAGAGGGCTGATGTTACCATTTGCTGCTTTGCTACTTTTCTGCTTGCTGTCTTGTTGCCTTCTGCCTTCTGCCTGCCAGGATATCGCTGCTCTGCGAAGCCACCCTGCATTGGAGCCAGTCAACTATGGACTGAAACCTCTACAGACTGTGAGCTACAATAAAACTCTCCTCCTTTAACCTTGGGTGTCGGGTATCTTGTCTAAGCAACAAGAAATTAAGACAGATTTTGGGACTACCAGTGGGGTCACTGTTACGACTGTACCTGACTATGAGCTATGACACTGCATTGTGGGAAGAGTTCGTAAAGTTTTAGATGCCAGCTGAAGAAGGAGCCCTGGAATGCCTTAAATTGTATTGGAGAAATTCAGGTCAAAGCTTAGAATACCAGGATTCTGATAGAAATGATGTCAGGAGAGACCAGGTTCCTGCTCGAAAGAAGATACGCACAGGCTGTTGGATTCCAGACAATGTGCTATGCCTTAGCATAAAGTTTATCTGCATTTTGTTATGTCCAGAGACTGTCTCAGACTGAGATTAAAGGCAGCAAACTAATCAATCATAAGGAAGAAATTTTAAAACAATTGAGGCAGTGGAATGGCTTTGGTTGGGGGTTTTTATCCAGATCTATGTTTAGAGTCAAGAGCAAAGAGGCCAGAACAGTGCTTTTAAACATTTTCAGTTTGGCAAGAGATAAAGTTCCAATAAAGCTTCAGGCTGCAAAGATGGAGCAGAGGAGATCTTAGTCGCTAGGAAGGAAGAAGATAATAGAAAAGATGATCTGATGACATCAGAATAGCCAGTCTTTGGACAGCAACCTCTGCAGCCTCATACCTGCATGAGCATTGTGTCCTAGAATGGCAGTAGGCTATAGAATTTGTTTCTTGCGATTGGGTTCAGGGAAGTCACGGATCCAGGAACTTCACTTCTATAGCCAAGAGTAAAGGAAGCCTGGCTACTGCTCCTCTGGCTACAAACCTTGACGTCATCCACATGTTGCTGATTTTAGGCACATACAGAATATAAGAACTGTCAGGTCAGGAAAGCTTCCACTCAGATTTCAGGAGAAGGCATATTCAGAGTGCTGAAGGCAGGGGTGGGTTGCAATTTTGAATGAATTGGTGGAATGTACTTCACTGAGAGAGGGCCTTTGGGCCAATGACCTGAGGTGATGAAAATCATGCAGATATGTGAGGAAAGCATTGACAACTGAGAAAATAACACCAGACTTCTAAAATCAGGGCCAGGTTGGGGATATAGCTCAGTGGCACAAGTGCCTGCCAGCAAGTGTAAGGTCCTGAGTTTGATTTCCAGTGCAAAAAAAATAAAAGTTAAATTCCAGGCCAATGATAATCAGGGTATGAAAATTAGGTCTGAAAGAAATGAGTGACTTACTTAATTTTAGAAAAATTTGAGTTATACAGTATTTTTGCAGCCTGGAAAATGAGCAAGGAGAAAATAACTAGTGCTTGGAAAATCCACAGTCCTTCCCTTCTGAGTAAGAGACCCCTGAGATCCACCCCAATAGTGTGTCCACCTTAAAATAAACCAATGCACTAATTTTGTAGAAAAACCCAGCTCATGTTTAAAGAAACATAAGATGTTGGACAGCTTCATCTTCAGATCAAGGGCTTTAGAGTCAGAAGAGAGAATCCAAATGCTCACTTACTTCAACAGCCGTGTTGGTCACAAACAGAAACTGACGTGGGAGCAGAGGTCTAAAGTAGCTCTCAGGGTCTCCATCTCTGCCTCACCATGTTTTTTCTGCTCCCTACACTTGAGTGTTACTTTAATGAGAGCTGTGGTTTGCTTCCCACAAGCAGCATACAGATACAAGATTATAAGCACATAGTCAACTTACTTAAATTGTAATGTCCCTCTTGCTTGAAATGCCTTTCCATGCTGGCTTTGAAGAGGTAGACTCACCTGTACTAGGGCGAAGGCAGCAGAGCAAGTAACTGAGCACAGCCTATGACCCATTGCCAGCAAGAAACCAAGGCTTTCAGTGTCACAAACCAAAAGGAGCAGGGTTCAGTCTATAGCCATGGGGAATTGTAAGAAGATCCCTTCTTCAGTGAGTCTCAGATGAGATTTTAGCTGGCACTTCAACTGGACCCAGAGGAGTGCCACACAGTATTGATCTGCAGAAATTAGGAGACAATGAATATATACTTTTAAGCCAAAATGTTAGTAATGATTTGTTGCATGACAATAGATGACTAAAGCCCTCATCTCTCTTACTGTAGGTCTTTTTAAGTAAATTGGGTAGAAGGCAACTGAGGCCAAAAGGAAAGTTGAAACTCAGATCTCCTTCAAGAAAGAAGCTTTTGCAAGAAGTTCAAGAAGCACATCCTATCAAAAAACAAACGGGAGCTGGAGCACAACAGAAAGAGTGAACTGCAGATGGAGGTGGGCTACATGGCCCCACACCCTTCTCATTCCGACACCAAGCAGGAAGCATGAGCTGAGTTACCGGGATTCAGCTCCCACCCTGAACTCCCTCTCTGAGCACCGTGAGTTCTGCTGGCCCAAGCAGGCACCATGTGACCCTGACAACAATGGGCTGAGTCAATGGGTTTGAGGACTCACCCTAAACTACTCATATGAGCACCAAGAGAGACTCCACACTGCTTGCATATATGAAAAATATATGAACCCATAGCGTCAAACAACATGAAAAGCAGCAGTCCTGGAGCCTGAGAGACAACAACATACTCTACACAGCAGACCCAAAAAAATCCTCCAATTCTTTCTAAGAACTAATATCTAAACTTAGTACACACCATGATCTACCATGGTGAGCACAGGTGGAGAAAACCTCACGCCACTTGTACCCAGCATCGTAAGTGCACCCAGTGCCCAACAAGATTGAGTGGTGAGATGAAGCAAAGACATGGAACTAGGGCATAGACCCACCTCTCTAGCTGGGAGGGATTAGTCTCCAAAGACACTAACGGTCTATGAGGGGATACCAAGCACTCCACCCAGGCCTCTGGGCATGCCAGGAGCTCCACCCCAGCCCCGGAACTCCACTCAGCCCCCGGAGTGTGCCAGGCACTCTGCCCTGCCCCTGGGGCATGCCAGGGACTCTGCCAACCCCTCTGAGCCCCACTTGGGCCCTGGGGTGTGCCAGGCACTCCGCCCACTCCCCAGAGCTCCACTTGGCCCCCAGGGCATGCCAGGCACTCTGCTCAGCCACTGGGGTGTGCCAGGCGCTTTGCCTGACCCCCAGGAATGCCCTGAAGACTCACCTGAGGCTATAGATGCAGTCACACTGACAGAGTCTGGCGGTTCGCTGTGTAACCCGCCTACCTGACTGGACACTCGACAGCTGTGAGGGCTTGCCAAAGGGTGCTTTTCCACTTCCTGCCATAGTAATTTGTGTACACCCACGTAATATATGCATTTTAGAAGCAGCCAAGTCTCTGCCCAAAGTAAGAGCATGAGGGAGTAAATAAACCAAAAGTGCAGTTATTACCAGTGGGAAGACCACTGACAGTGGTAGAATAATGGTGGTGAAGTGGAGAAAATTGATTAATTGATCAAGCCATCATCTGTATAACTGAGTAATAAAGATGAAGATAACATTATGTAATACAACATCCAGTGGTAACCCCCTGCTATTTTCTCTGTAATCTGGTATTTCCTTTATTGTTTTTGTGTTAACAAACGCAAAGACAGCACTATGTAACACAGCACCCAGTGATTGTTCCCTACTGTCTCCTCTGTAATTTGTATAACCTTTATTGATTTTGTTACAACCAATATGAAGATAACTGTGTTATGCAGCATCCAGTGCCGATTCCCCTCTATCTTCTCTATAACTTGGTATTTTCTGCATTGTTTCTGTGTTATTGTGGGTTCTTTTGTCTTAAAAATAAAATTTTAAAAAGTTTTTAGAAAAGAAGCACAGCCACCAGATTCTGCAGTATGGAGTCCCCATCATGTTTCTACCACTAGCTTCATATCCAGTCATGACTTAGCCATGATTAATGATATTAAAACTACAGTCGTCTCTAATTATCAGCACTTTCTCTGTGGGTTTCCATCAACTATGTGGAGGGTTTTCTCAGAGATCTACAGCAGTCAGAGCCTCTTCCTCCTTGCCCCTTCTCTCCTTCCCGGTGTCAGGCTAACACTGTGGACTGAAAAATTCTTTCCCTTTTTCTGTTCTTCTATCCTTTATTTTTCACAGATGCTTACCACAATGAACTTTATACTCTTCTAATTCTATACTGGTATCAGCTTTGCAGGTAATTCAAATTGACATGAGGAACTTTTGACAATTTTATAGTCTTTCTTGCCTGGAACCGCAACCCTGGGCTAGGCTAGGAAACCAGTTTCATGTAGTAGGAAATGTAGTAGGGTCAACAGATCAGCATCCATCCCCATCTCTGCAATCACCAGCAGCCCACACTGGTTCTGATCATGTCACTGCTTCCTGGGGGCTTTCTGTTTGTTAAAACGAGCATGTTAAATTCAATAATCTTTACATTTTTCCTTTGTTTTTGTACTTTCTATGTTCTAAGTTCAAAGGAAAATCAGATGCTAAAGGTAAATTAAAAATAAGCACAGCATGAGCAGAATGTGAGGGAGCAGAGCAATCACACAACTAATGGAAACAGCAGAAACAACACTACACTGACCATTGCCGTTTTGCTACTGATTTTAAATTACTTTTTATTTTTTGGATCTACTCTTGATTTAGTGGCCATAGTTACCAAAAGAGTGTTTTCATCTATTTTAGCACTTCCCTGGGGATTTCAAATCATGAAATCCCCAGAGCTATCACTAAGTCGAGGTCACTTTTCTGTGCTTTTCTTTTTCCCTGCGTGGGCCTCAGGGACTGTCTGCTTTCTTTCCTCTTTAGCTGTTGATAGTACACATTTTTCCTCTCGGGGCTGCTCTCCCTCCCACGTCCATCTGCTCAGTAGTTATCCTTTCTTCTGCTCAAAATTTTCTTGATGGACTCAAGGATGAATAGATGTTCTTTCAGTTTTAAAAATTTTTATTTCAAATCCCATGAGGAAAACAGTGAGGTGATAGCATAAGAACAAGCAGGGGCATTCAGCATTTTAAAAAATGAAGTTCAAAGAGTCAGTGCACATGGTCTCTATCACCTAAGCTGTGACTTCTACATCAAAAGGGCTCTGACTTTCCTCTTTTCTGCTACCACCAATTTCCATTTCCTTCTAACATATTCTTTTTCCTAACCCTATAAATTTTTTCCTTCATGGTAAAAAATATGTTAGACAGAAATAGTCATACATCACCAACAGTGAAGGTGGATCTTGAGAACTGTAATTTCATAATAATGTGAACATAAGAGAATATACTTACACAACCTAGAACAGACAGCCCAGTGATGACAAATCTTTGGAGCTTTCAGTAATAGAAATAGCCTGCTGTGGTACACATGCCATACATTCACTGCCACTGTTTGTTAGCAGTATACACATCCGTACAGCAGATGTGGAAGGTTTTCTCAGAGATCTCCAGCAGTCAGAGCCTCTTCCTCATCCCCCTTCTCTCCTTCCTGGTGTCAGGCTAACAGTGTGGACTGAACCAATTCTTTCACTTTTCCTATTCTTCTATATTTTATTTTTCACAGACTCCTACCACAGTGAATTTTACACCCCTCTAATTCTATACAGGTATCAGCTTTGCAGAGAATTCAAACTGACATGAGGAACTTTTGACAGTTTTATAGTTTTTCTTGCCTGGAACCACAACCCCAGGCTAGGTTAGGAAACCAGTCTGAATATTTGTATAAGCAAATATATCTAGACATAAATCCAATAAAAGTTCAGCATGAAATATTAAAATATGGTATACATGTTTAGAGCATTCACCATGCGTAGAGTTTACAGATACTCTAGTGAGTGGTGAATACGAAGGCCTAGGACATTACTATTTACCACTGTAGTCTTCCTGAGCCCTGTGAACTAGACTATAACACACTTAATAGAAACTCCTCCCTCATTAAAAAAATTAATTAGCTTACTGTGAATTTCTTATTTTATAAACTTTAGTATCTTTTAAGCTTTGATTTTTTGATACACTTGTCCCCAAAGGTGAATACATTAATTGTACAAAATTATCTTCTACCTTTAAAACCTTATTATATGTTTACTTTTACTTTTAAGACATTTTATACTTTTAAAAGTTTTGTTAAAAATAAAAACACAAATATAGACACTACTCTGGACATCTACAGGGTCAAATTCAGCAGTTTGTCTTCCATCTCCTCACTTCATCCCCTGGAGTGGCTTCAGGGATAGTAACCATGGAGCTGTCCCTGCCAATGATAACAATGTCTTCTCATGAAGGACGTGCCAGAGGGTATTTTGCAATTAATTTTCTAAAGTGGGAGTACACTGTAATGTAACTAACAGTATAGTGTGGTAAATACATAATCTAACAATAAATTGTTTATTATCATATCAAGTACTCTCTACTACATATAACTGTATGTGAGGTTCTTTTATAGAACTGATAGCACAGATTTGTTTACTCTAAAATTACCACAAACACATCAGTAAAGTATTCTGCTATGAAATTTTGATGGCCACACCATAACTAGGCAATAGAAAATTCTCAATTCCATCAGGATCTTTCTATCAGTTGTATATGTGGACCTTTTTGACCAAAGAGTCATTCTGTGGTTGTGACTATAGATGGAAATACTGTGCACACATTCATATGCCCCCAGGTATCAAATGTGTGCTGCTGAATATCAAAGGGATATTGGCATATTATATATTCTGGCTTATTATATGTTAGAAAGGCTCTTCAACATCTTGCATTCTTTACAGGCTTCTACATTGCTACATGATATTGCCAACACCTCTTTATAAAGTAGAATTAGTCATTTCCCTGGACTGTGACTAAATAGTATATGTTAAAGATAACTTTATGTGTCTTCTCAGAGTAGGTCATAAAAGTATGGAAACTTCTGGCTTGTCACTTGGTATGTTTTTTATTGCACCCTGAGAATATATCTAAAATGTGTGACTACCTTGAAGGTACCATGCTAAGAAAAATCCCAGGTTACAAGAACAGGTCATCTGAAGCAATCCAGCTGAAAAGTAGAGCTATAGTCTCACTTTAAAGCTATCATGAACTGTCATTAAGCATTTGGTCATCAAGGGCCACCATACCTCACTTTCCAGCTAAGGTCTCAACAGGTAAAAAGACAGAGATTTGTGATTTCCTTAGTCTTGAATCATTCTGTTCAGGTCTATAACATGATGAAAAGTTTATTGCTGTTGATTTGCTTGTCAGACTGATAAGCATTGGCACTTAAAAAGGTGAATATACAAAGGCCAGAGCATGGTTGGAACACATCCAGGTCAAATGTGCTCTTCTGAAGTTATTGTCCTTACTTCCTGCCTAGATATTTGATCTTATTCTTTGTGAGTTTTTTTTATTCATTCTAAATCCAGGAGGTTCATTATTTGTCACTCCATAGACTCCTAATATATCATCTTTTCACTTAATATACCCAAGGTTATTTTCTCTTCTTTAAAAGCAATAAATACAAATGGATTCTCTGTTCCTCTACACCAAAATGATACAAAACTAGGAAACATGCTACGAGTATCAGAAACAAGAGAAGACCCTCTGTCACATCTCCATACCCTGCAGTCACTTACTATTTCTGGCAAGATTTGAGTGTTTCATGTCAGGTAACAGACTGCAAACTAAGAGGAACATAGAACCATCATATTTTAATGGAGGAAAAAATAGAAATTAATATTATTGAGAAAATAATATTAGGTACAGTCTTTTACCCTTTTATTTCAAGGATGCTGTGGTCCAAAATTAATAGTTGAAAAGCTCCAAGACATGCTTTGTATACACTGATTCTGTTAGGCATTTATTTTCTATGTAATAAAATAGACTTGCACGGGTCTAAGTCAGTTAATATTGTATAAGGATACCTTGCAAATAATAATAAATCCTGCATTGTTGTCTCAATTTATTTATTTGATGTGTACAAAGACAAAACTCATTATAAACTAATCATGATTATTGCTATTAAGTAACTATAAAAACAAGAACAAGTTACAGTTCATTGCAAACAAAATTACTAGCTTGATTGAATTTATATTGGAAAATATTAATTTAACATAATGAAGTTTGATGATGTTCTATGTGACATGATCTACTTCAGTGTCTTTTGCTTCAGTATGCCAGATCAAAAAATTATTCTTCCCCAGTATATTTTATACTATGAATCCTTTGAGTGACTCTTTTCTCATCAAAAAAGAATATTCATTGCTAATAGTAAGATCAAATTGAAACACAGGTATCACTTCTAATGAAGTATTTATCTTTGTGTGGTTATCTGCTTGAAAATACATTATTCATCAAAATATGCAGTCCTAGCAGCTTATATATAGCTAGAAATATGTGCAGATAGTAGCCTATTTATATTATAGGTATTTTTGTGATTATATATGTATATACATAAATATAGTCTAGACATATTTATGAATTTATAGATAAGTATTATTGAATTTATTCCACACAGTTTTAAATTGCTTGCAAGCAGCTTGGTCAATTAAGTTCTTGATTTTTAGTCTTTGGTTTGTAGGATCAAGGAAGCATAATTAGCTTATGGTTGATTCTTTTTCCCAAAACCTGAGGCAAAGTTTGTCAGCATCCATGACCGAAACACACATGAATTATGAGTGAATTCATAATTTTCCTGGCATGTGAATGTCCAGTACTGTCCTCCCAAGCTATGTAGGGTGTTTTTTGCTTCAGCCTCAGCCTGTCTGTACCTACATGCACAGGTCAGTTCTCTGCGGCATACTCCAGAATTTAGTACCTTTAATAGCTATCCAAAGCTCTCTTTCTGTGCCTTTCTGCTTTATGCTACTCTATCCTACGAATTCTAGCAGCTCCCTGTTAGTTGAATCAAACTAAAGTTCTAGTACCCGATCTTCACTTCAGGGAAACTATTCAACTCAACCTGATTATGTTTTTCTATACTTCAGCCTTATGGGGTAATTATAGGTCTCAACATTTCAAGATCATTCTCTGTCATTTGGTATACAATCGTGGGAATTACTATTTTGTATGTTAGACTTGCATGTTAGTTTTTGAAAGAGGGAAGGAGGCTCCAGTTCCTCTTACTACAGCCTGGCTGGTGGTAGAAGTTACATAACGTGGGTTTTACATGAGATTGGCAGTACAATGTGCAGATAACATGCACTTGGTGATCTCCCCTAGCAAACCTTGGATATAAGCTCTACCTGAGTATATGGAAGCTATTTGAAGCAAATAACTAGATCATTTTAAACTGTGAAATAAAATGAGACCATTAGAGATCGCTAGTCCAACATTAGCATAAGGGTGAACATAACAGGAAAGGATTAAGTTTAAACTCAAGGTTTCTATTAGCTATTTAGTAAAAGGCCTAGGTTTTCCTCTGATGCTCCCAGATTAAATGCTTTTTCTTCAAATCCCTTTCATTTTACATTTATATTTTAAGTTAGTTAAATAAAATTTAATATGTAGCTTAATCACATATATTTTGCATCTTTCTATAATATGCTAAAATTGATTAGAACTTGATGTGGGAAGCCTTGGTGAGCTACCTGGGAACCCAGATCCTCCAGTCCTGCCCCTACTACCCCCTTCCTGGGGATCTTGAATGCAGGAAGCCTTGGTGAGCTATATGGGGTCACAGATCTTCTGGCCCTGCCCTCTACCACCACCATGGGAGGGGCCTTGGACATGTGATCTGCCTGGGAACCCAGATCCTTCGGCCTTGCCCTGCCACCTTCCTGAGGGTCCTTGGATACGGGAAGGCTCAGTGAGATGTCTGGGATCCCCAATCCTCTGGGCCCACCCCCTCATTGCAACCTCAGGAACAAATCTGAATCCCCAGAAACCTAGAGAGGTTTGAAAATGAGAAAAAGAAGAACCAAAATGCAATCTCAGCCAAACACCCCACCCAGAAGCAGTCTAAGAAACATCAACATGAAAGAACATGAAAGTTACACACCTGAAATCTCTGAAAGGATAACAACTGAAATAAAAAGACCCAACTACATTAGGCTATAGAGGAACTCAAATCAGAAATAACTGCTCAGGTACAAAAAGAAATGACAACCATAACGAAAGGATTCCTGGGCACACCCAAAGAAGACAGATTAAAAGAAAAAAATAGAGGAGCACAGAAAAATGATGGAAACCTTAAATGAACAGTATAAAAAAGAATTAGAATGCATGAAACAGATTCAAAGAGACATTCAGGAAATTAAAAATTCCATTGAAAGGTGGAAGAACTGCTTGAATGAAATGGAGGATAGACTCTCAGACCTTAAAGACAGCATTGCAGCCAGTGATAGTGAAAGAAAATATCTCTTAACAATAACAAAGGAACAGAAAATAATAATTCAACAGCTGCAAGATGAAGCAAATAAAAACAATATAAGTCTGGGAGGTGTCAATGAAAGAGCAGGAGACAGCATGAATGACATAAAAGGACTATTTGAAGCAGTATTAGCAGAAAATTTTGCAAGCATGGGACAAGACCCTTGTATACACATAAGTGAGGCATACAGAACCCCACTTAGCCATAACCAAAATGAATCTACACCCAGACACATAATAAAGAGCCCAGAAACTGAGCAAAAGAACAGGTTATTAAAAGCTATTAGAGAAAAGAAACTGATCATCTATGAAGGAAAGCCCATCAGAATCATGGCAGGCTTCTTAACACAGACCATCAAGTCAAGAAGAGCTTAGGGTGAAGTATTTCAGTCCTGAAAGAAAACAACTTCCAACCCAGATAGCTGTACCCTGCAAAGCTATCTTTCAAAATTGATGGAGAGGGCCGGGGATATAGCTTAATGGCATAAGCATTTGCCTGGCAAGCCTGAGGTCATAAGTTTGATTTCTGGTACAAAAAAAATTGATGGAGAAATAAGATATTTCCATGACAAAGATAAAATGAAGAAATTCATGAGAGCCAAACCAATCCTACAAAGAATACTAAAAGATATTCTACAAAGAGATAAAAATGACCACAATCTCAAGCCAAACAACAGAAAAGAACTACCAAACAAGGTAAGCATTTAAACAGAGGGGGAAAGTACAGAACCAACAGTGGGAAAATAACATGACAAGCATAAGTCAGTACATATCATTAATAGCCACTAATGTAAAATGGCCTCAATTCACCAATCAAAAGTAACAGACTGGCAGAGCAGATCAATAGACAAAATCCAACAATACATTGCATACAAGAAACATATTTAACTCAAAAGAAAATGCATAGACTGAAAGTCAAAGGATGAAAAGCAATACTCCATGGACAGGAACCCAGAAAAAAAGCAGGAGTAGCTATTCTGTTTGCAGACAAGGTGAGCTTCAGACCAACAATGATCAAAAGAGATAAAGAAGGTCACTATATTCTTGTTATGGGAAAACTGCAAGAGGAAGAGATAACAATCATAAATATATATGCACCAAATGTAAGAGTACCCAATTATATAAGGCAAATTTTAACAACCATGAAAAAATCAAATAAGTAGTAACATAATTGTAACAGGGGATTTTAACACCCCATTGTCACAAAGAGATATATTAACTAGACAAAAAAATTGGCAAAGAAATAACAGGACTAAACCAAACATGTGAACAAATGGACTTAGTACACCTTTACAGAGTATTCCACCCAACAACATTAGAATACACATTTTTCTCAGCTGCACGTGGGACGTTGACTACATGCTGGCACATAGAACATGCTTAAGTAAATGCAAAGGATTTGAAACTATCCCATGCATATTATCAGACGATAGTACAATGAAACTGGAAACAAAGAAGAAAAGAAATCTCAAAAACTCCATAAACACATGGAAATTAAATAACACCCTCCTGAACAACCAAGGGGTCACACAAGACATTAAAGTAGAAATTCAACACTATGTACAATCAAGTGAAAATGCAGATACAAACTACTGCAAACTATGGGATATAATGGAAGCAGTCCTCAGAGGGAAATTTATAGTAGTGGATTCCCACATCAGGAAAAGAGAACAAACACAAATAAACAACCTTATGTTATACCTCAAACTTCTAGACAAAGAAAAGAAAGTTAATCCCAAGGCCCAAAGAAGGGAGGAAATTATAAAGATCATAGTGGAAGTTAATGCAATTGAAGCTAAGAAAAAAATACAAAGAATTACTAAAACAAAGAGTTCATTCTTTGAAAAATAAATGAAATTGATATACTCCTAGCCAACGTTATCAAAAATGAAAAGAAAAACTCAAATCCATGTAACAAGGAATGAAAGGGGCGATATCACTACAGATCCTGTAAAATTCAGAAGATCAGCAATACCTACTTTGAAAATCTTTACTCTTATTAGATGGGAAATGCAGAAGAAATGAACAGATTCCAGCATACATATGAATTACCAAAGCTGAATGAAGAAAATATAAAAATCTTGAATAACCCAATATCAGTCAATGAAATTGAAAATGTAGTAAAAAACTTACCAACAAAAAGAAGCCCAGGTTCTGATGGATTCCCAGCTGAATTCTACAAGAAATTTAAAGAAGATTTAATTCAAAATCGACTCAAATTTTTAAAGAAATAGAAATGAAAGCAATTCTCTCTAACTCATTCCTGGAGGCAAGTATTATCCTGATACCAAAACTAGAAAAAGAACTAACCAAAAAAGAGAAATATAGGCCGTTCTCTCTAATGAACATAGATGCAAAAATTCTCGGTAAAATACTAGCTAATAGAATGTAGCAAATAGTCAAGAAGATAATACACCCTGACCAGGTGAGATTCAACCTAGGAACGCAGGGATGGTTCAATATACACAAATCAATAAATGTAAAACATATCAACAGATTGAAAGACAAGAAACATGATCATCTCAGTAGCTTCAGAAAAAGCTCTTTATAAAATCCAACATGCATGCATGATAAAAAACCTACAGAAAATTGTCATAGATGGACTTTATCTCAATCTGATCAAAGCCATCTATGATAAACCAAGAGCCAACATCATACCAAATGGACGAAAACGGAAAGCTTTCTCTTTAAAGTCAGAACAAGACAAGTATCGGGGACCACTACAAAGTGGCTCTGAACAGGATTTAATATTAACCAATGGCCTTCTGTGTTTACCTGTGAGTCGTCTGAAGCTTAGGCACTTTTCTGACAAAGCTACAGCTGAGGACGTTTGGCTCCAGCCCCACACTCCTACAAAACATACCAACCTAAAGATTAGGTAGTGCTCCTGATTGACATAATTTACTACTTGTGAAAATTCCCGCAAGGCTCTACAAGATTCCTGCATTTATTGAGTATCCTCCTCCTTTGTTTGAAAATCACATAAATATGGGCCACCCAGAAAAGTCTTTGGAAAACCAGAGAATACTGAAGCTGTAAGAGAGTCAGTCCCTCCTGGGGCCCTGAAATTAACACCATCGTCTCATTGATTTAAGCCTTCATTGTCCACTCACTTGGGAGATAGCTGGCCTGATCAGCCTACAGAAATTTAGGGTTATTTAACCCGGTTTTCGAGAACAGGGATGTCCACTGTCACCACTCCTATTCAACATAGTTCTGGAGATACTAGCCAGCAATTAGACAAGATAGAGAAGACAGAGAAATAAAAGGATTAAACATAGGAAAGGAAAAAGTGAAAGTATCTTTATTTACATATGACACGATACTCTACATAGAAGACACCCAAAACTTCACCAAAAGATTCCTAGAATTAGCAAATTCAGTAGTGTAGCATAGCTGGATACAAAGTCAACACTCAGAAATCAATAGCATTCCTATACACAAACAACAAACATACTGAGAGAGAAATAAGCGAAAACATACCTTTCACAATAGCATCCAAAAAACTGAAATACTTAGGAATTAATCTAACAAAAGAAGTAAAAGATCCATATATTGAAAATTACACTTCTCTGAGAAAGAAATTGAAGAGGATTTTAAAAACTGGAACAATATTCCTTGTTCATGGGTAGGAAGAACCAGTATTGTGAAAATGGCCATACTCCTAAAATTGTTATGCAGATTCAATGAAATTCCAAAACAATACTGTTGTATACCTCACAGACTTAGAAGAAACATTCCTAAAACTTGTCTGCAACCAGAAGTAACCCAGAATAGCAAAACCAATCCCAAAATTGGCATCTGAGATGAATACACATTTCTCACGTGAAGAAATACAAATGGCAAATAAATACATGAAAAAATGTTCATCATTAGTCATTTGAGAAATGCAAATTAAAACAACACTGAGATTTCATCTCACCCCAGAAAGCATGGCTCTCATCAAGAAATCAATCAGTAAAAAAAGCTGGAGAGGTTGTGGGGAAAAAAGAACTCTTCACCACTGTTAGTGGGACTGTCGACTGGTGCAACCACTTTGGAAATCAGTCTGAGATTCCTCAGTAAACTAGGATTAGAGGTCCTATTCAACCTAGCTATTCCCCTCATGGGTATTTTTCCAGAACTGAAAACATCATACCACAGTGATATATATGCACCTATGTTTATAACAGCTCAATTTGTAATAGCTAAATCTTGGAAACAATCCAAATGTCCATCAACTGAGGCACTGATTAAAAAAAACAGTATTTTAACATAATGGAGTATTACTCGGCTATAAAGAAAGATAAACTAGAGGCTTTTATAGGTAAATGGATGCAACTAGGGACCATACTCATTAGTGAAAGAAATCAGATTCACATGTGTAAACATGGTATTTTTCTCCCTACTGTGAGAGCCTGAAAGAAGCTGGGTGTGGTGGCGCGTGCCTGTAATCCCAGCACTTGGGAAGCCGAGACAGGAAGATCATTGAGAGTTTGAGACCAGCCTGGGCTGCAAAGTGAGCTCAAGCCCAGCCTGAACTGCATAGTGAGACCCTGTCTCAAAAAGACAACAAACAAACAAACAAAAATAAGAATCTGAAAGAGTAAATAAGTTCTGAAAGGGACAATTGATACTGTAAAAGGGAAAAGAAACTGCTCAAATAGGAAGGAGCAACTGGGATGAAGGAGGGGAGAGGAAAAAGAAAGAAGATGGGAAAATATGTACATATATTCACAGGATAGCTAGGATAATTGTACTACTAATATCTGTGGGTTTATTGATAGGCACTGTTAATGTGTAATTGTTTGATCAATCTTGCATGTCTATATCTGGTTATTTGTGCCACCATTTTGAAGATGACATTCTGTAGTATAACAATCATTGTTAATATTCTATCACCATGTTTTGAAATTCTGTATCATTTTTATTATTCTCTATGCTGCTTTGTTTATGTATTTGTTTCTGTTATGTTGGGTTTTTAAAAATGAAAACCAAAATTTATAGGTATATATAAGGATAGCTGAAATATACGTATTGCTGATGTCCGTAGTTTATGGAGAGGAACAGTCAAGGCTTAAAATTTTCTTTTTTCTTGACCAATTTCACACACTTTAATTTGGTAATTAGAATGACTGATCTGAAAACAATATGCAGTAAAAGAACAATTGTTGAAGTCCTATCATTTTGTATAGTGATGCTCTGCATCATTTCCAATAATTTTTTAAATTATTTTTTTACTTGTTACTCTCTTTGATTGTTTGATCAATCTTACAGTCTTATGTCTAATGGACTGAGCAATTTCGTTGAAGATGACAGTATATAATATAGCAACCACTGTAAATTTCTATCACTTTGTCTTGAGGTCATTTTTGTTGTTTTTGTGTTGTTTAGATTTTGTCTTCATTGTTGTTTTGTCAGCTTTTAAATTTTAAACTAAAAAAAAACAATTGATGAGAACTGCACATAAATATAATCATGTTTAGATACACAGCATACTTAAAGTCAGTAAGTCCCTCTGTCTCCACAAATACACTGGAGTACAACCAGGACAACAGATCAGTAAACATATAGGAGTAAATTCTATTTAATCCAATAAATATTGA
The DNA here is from genome assembly GCA_004027595.1 of Dinomys branickii. Taxonomy (NCBI): domain Eukaryota; kingdom Metazoa; phylum Chordata; class Mammalia; order Rodentia; family Dinomyidae; genus Dinomys; species Dinomys branickii. The sequence goes on along the minus strand of PVLD010005821.1, from coordinate 36,814 downwards.
CATTAATAGGTAGAGCTCATGGAAAAATTATTCATTAAAGGTTAATTTTCTAAAACATCATATTCAATATACAGAAATTATTGTCACTTTTCTTTAGCAGAAACTAGCCAACAGGCAATATTCACTTGGCCTATATTCAGTGACTGAATGTATTACTATTATTAACAAAATAAATATAAATGGCATTTTTCCACCTTTTTATATAAGCATCCTTTATTAATGCAATGATTCTATCTACTGAAACATAGTTTTTATTTTTAATTAAATTCCTCAAATATATATACACAAAGAGTTGAAATGATTCCATAGATAATATATATTATATCTGTTATAATATTAACTCTGAGTTGAAAACAATAGAACAATTATATATGAAGTTATATAAAATGTAATATGTATTATTTATATTAATTTTATTTTTTTGCAATTTTACCTTATTTTCAAAATAAAATAGTCCATCTATTTCTATTGCTACCTCTCTCTCATACGAAACAATACATTAGAATACTTCTTTTTCCATCTTGATGTCTACATTCTAAAACTCTTTAAAAAGACAATGCATATTTAGGAAGAGTTATGTTTTTAATATTTCTTAAGTTCAAATATAGTTTGCAAGTCTTTATTATCATATAATGTGAATATAAGTTGCACACATGAAATATCTTAGTCTTTGCTACTAGCCCATGAGGCCAATTCTATTAGTTCTCTCTATACAACCCAAATGGACTAAAGAGTTATGGGTTTAGCCATAACTCACATAACGAGCGTGTGGTAAAAAAAGATTCATTTCTAAGAAAATTGAGACCAAAACTCACATATTCAACAGCACACCATATTACCTTTAAAAGGATGCACGCAGATTACAAGGTAAATTGAAGAAGATAGGTGTACAGGGCTCAGAATTTATTTGATTCTATTTTCTCCTTCTAGCATTACACAATATAGTTTCTTCTTTTCTCTATATTCAGTAAAACCTCAAGAAGTCTTTGGGGAAAATCATGCAAGTTCATGCTAGACAAATATAGTTTGGTTTTAGTTCTGGGATTTGAGATTAGCACATGCACCAAAGGGGTAGAACTGCACAGTTCTTCCAGAAATAAGTTCCTTTCATAGGGATGCTGTCACTTAAATATTAATGCAATATTCATATTTTACTCTAATCACCATTTTTCCCATAATAATCTACAATTCGAGTAGCTGATTGTTTTAATTACCAGATAGATGCATATGACCCTCAAAAGCAATACCAATTACATACAAACTACACCATTTCCTTTAGATAAACACACTGTTCATAGATAGAGTCATTATTGCATATTACATTAATTAAACTTAAAAGATAACTATTTATAGGAGAACAAATTATGCATATTTAACAAGAAAAAAATAAGTGGTAAATAGAGAAAATCATATTGCTTTGTGGTGTGCTTACACAATTTCTTAAAATGTGTAAAGGTTGATTGCACATTAGTATTATATATATTTAGAAAAACTACTTTTATAAAATGTTTATAATTATTTTAAAAGTTCATTGTAGATAAAACTATTTGAAGATAGTTATTTTCTTATATTCAGCTTGAAAGATATTTTAAAGTATCCTCATCTAGCCCTTTAGCTAAAGCAAGACTCTCTCTCTTAGTGTCATTTTAATATATTTTTATTTTAAAGATAAAAGAATGAAAACATATTAATAGACACATAGACATTTACAAAATAACACAAAAACAATACAAGCAAAACATATTTTCAGACAAGGTGGAAAGAAATTAACAGTGGTGGTTGTATTACATATTGATACATTCAAATTGCTTACTCAGATAAACAAATATAGGCCTGTAGGATTGATCGAACAAACATTCACTTTTCTTTTCAATAAAGTAATAGAAATCAGTAGTACAACTATCAGCTATGCTACCTATACCTATATGCATATTTTTCCCTTCTTTCTTTTTTTTCTCTTTTCCCTCATCCCAGTTGTTCCTTCCTTTGAGCAAAGTCTTTCCCTTTCAAAATACTTATTGTACCTTTTAGATTTTATTCACTCTTTCAGGTTCTTGCACTAGTGAGACAATATGGTGTTCACACATGTGGGTCTGATTTATTTCATATATGAGTCCTGTCTCTAGGTGTGACCATTTACCTATAAAAGCCCCAAGTTTTTCTTTATAGCTGAGTAATATTCCATTACATAAAAATACCACAACTTTTGCATCCATTCCTCAGTTGATGGGCATTTGGCTATTACAAACTGGGCTGCTATAAACATAGGTGTGCATATATCACTGTGATATGATGTTTTCAGTTGTTCTGGAAAAATACCCAGAAGGGAAATAGCTAGGTTGAATGGGACCTCTAATCCTACTTTACTGAGGAATCTCCAGATTGATTTCCACAATGATTTCACCAGTCTACACTACCACTAATAGTGAGAAGGGTACCATTTTCCCCAGAGCCCCTTTAGCAATTGTTATTGGTTGATTTATTAATGATAGCCATACTTTCTGGGATAAGATGGAATTGTAGTGTTGTCTTAATTTGCATTTCTTGAATGACTAATGACTTTGAACATTTTTCATATATTTATTTGTCATTTGTATTTCTTTACATGAGAAATATGTATTCATCTCAGATGCCCATTTTTGGATTGGATCTTTGAAATTGGGGGGGCTGATTTTTTTAACATCTTGACCTATCAGCTAAGGTCATTTATTATTTTTCCGTTTCTTGGGTTTGGCAGCATTCCAAAAAAGTGAAATATGAATGATGCATAACTTGTGAAACTTTAAAATAAATAATTTCATCAATTATTCCTCCCCCACTTACCCAAAACATTATTTTGAGCTACAGGGAAGGGAAAACCTAAAAATAAGGAGAGTTAAAGAAGGATTATGGAAAGAGTGAGACACGAGAATACCCAGGGTTCACGGGAGAGATTGAGATCCATGTCTGTTGTTCAGTCACACAAGGACATCCCTCACTATTTCTTTGCCTCAACAATGAAGATTGGAAAGACTGATAAAAGTAAAACTATTTGTAATCAATTTAATTTATATATGAGTGATTTTTTGGGGGTATTAAATTAGTTTTGAAAGATTGACTCTTGGCCATGTTATATTGGCCCGTGATCAGTGTGCATTTCTGAATATTACAAGTACTTTGCAGAATAAAAGATATTATGTTAAAGTTTTACTTTCTTTTTTTTTTTTTTTTTTTTTTTTGGCGGTACTGGGGATCGAAGTCAGGGCCCTGCGCTTAGCTAGGCAGGTGCTTATTCCACTGAGCTATATCCCCAGCCCCTTACTTTCTTTTTAAGGAAATATAATTTCAAATTTAGGTTTTAGAAACCTAAGTGTGATTTTCTGGAAATTTTTCGCAACCAGATTAGTAAAATAAGACTATTTAATTAGTTACTCAATTTTTAACTGTTTTGGAAAGCTAACGGTTTTGCAAACAAGAAAGGGTTCCACATAAAATCAATCCAAAATATGTTAAATTGGTATTAAAAGCTACAACACATTCAAAATATTTAGAATATTAGTGATTCTAAAAACTGGTCAAAAATTCACCAAACATTTTCAGGTAACAACTCACTTGTTCATGTTACAGCTTCACTGAGAACTGGAAAACTCAGGGAGAAAAATATTTGCAATGATCAGTAATTCTCAAGGTAAGGAATTCTGGCTGCAGCATACGGTTGATATGGGGAATGAATGGATGCAAATAAGTAAATTCAAGCTGCGTTCCCCAATAGTAAATGCAAATACATAGGAGATTACTGAGAAGGCGAAAAGCTATGGAAAGCATGTGACAGACATAGGTACAATGATAAAACCGGAGTCCAGAGCCCACAAGGATGAGACGATATACAAAACACTCATCGGTCAGGACTCAAAAGCATTATGTTGCAAGAATAAGAGAAGGAAGAGAAAGATCATATCACATTAAGAGCATTTAAACAAGTAAAGATAATAACAAGGAAAAGAAGACAAATTAGTAAAACAGAATAAAAGTGTGCAATACAAATAGCTCTCTAGTACCAAAACATAAGTTCTTTGAAAAGGCTGAAAAAATGTTAAATCTCGAGTTAATCTGATCAAGAAGAAGAGACATATAAACACAAATGATATTAATAAAAATTATGCAACACTGTAGTTCTTATGATATTAAAAATATCAAAAGAGGACATGTATAAATATAAATCTGGAAATTTAGATACAATTGGCATAATTATGTGTAAAATTACTATAATTAGGAAAAGAAGATAATACAAAAACCTGAAGGGTCCTATGACAACTAAAAGAGAAAGTTTAATCTATAGTTTAAAACACTCTTACAGAGAAAGCTCTAGGCCTAGGTAACTTTACTAGAAAACTCTATCACACATTTAAAAAATATTAGCATAGATTTTACACAGAATCTTTCAGAATGTAGGCTAAAAGGAAACTCTTCAAATTTATTTAATGAATCCAGTACAATTTTAACCCAAACTAGATTTGATAAGTAAAAAAATTAAGATTGATAGTTCTCATGAGAAAGATGGCAAGATTGGAATAGATGCTTGCCTTACAAGTAAACTATAGACAACTTTTACAAATCAGGACTAAAAGTTAAAACAGCTCACAAGATATGAAAAGAAAGCTTCAATATCCAAACAGGAATAAACATAGAAATATTCTTTGACCTAGCCTAGGGTTGTATGATGATAATCTGATTATAAGTAGAAAATATATTATATATAGGCAAATATCAAACTGAATATTGTTGGCCTGAGAAAATAATAAGATTCAAAATTTGAAGTACAGATTTTACCGAACATCCATTTCTTTCCCACTAAAGTAAAATAAAATTGCTAAAATTAACAGACTGATAATATCATATCATCTGCTTCGGAGTAGACCGTATTAGCTTGGACTGGACTTAACCTCCTAATATAAATCACTGTAAAACTTGAACAATATCCAAGATTCTGTTTTCAGGCTCCGGATGACTGGCAACATGGGTGTGACCTTGGAGCGGTGGGAAACGTGGAATGAGAGCAGTGTTTGTGCTGCGGTTTCATCCCTGAGCTATTTTTTTCAATATGGCAAAGGGTGACAGATCTCAAAGAAAATTGATGGTTTCCCTCGGCAACATAGATACAGGTGCTGTTTTGGAGAGGATAAAGCAACAGGAATTTGCAGGGTATGGTTCAAAAGAAGAAGAAGCCCTAGGAAACGATGAGCAGAAATTTACTGTGATATTATCCTTGGGCCCAGGCTAAGGTTTGGGTTGTGAATGCAGAGGTGATAGAATCCATGAAGCACAGCAGGAAACACCTGATGGAGCATCAGGGAAGCAACAGACATTTCAAAAAAGTGTCCAGACATGGTGAGTATTCAGGGAACACTGGGCTCCTAATCCACCCTGCTACAGTTTAGATCTGGAGCATATCTCAAGGACTCATGTTTTGAAGGATTTATCACCCACCTGAGGTGCCTTCAGGAGCTGATGGGACCTTCAGAGTTGGGAGGAAGTTAGGGAAGGGAGGATGCGCCCTGCAAGGGGACAGTAGGATCCTGGCCTGTTCTCTTTTACTTAGCTTCCTAATGCAAATGAAATGAGCAGTCTTGCTCTGCAACGCACTCCCACCCCGATGTATGGTGACAACACAAGCCCAGAGCAATGACATCAAACAATTTGGACAAAAACTCTGAAACAGTGAACCATAACAAACTTCCATCATTTTACTTTTTTCATATATTTTGTCACACAGACAGAAAGCTAACCAACACATGCACAGAGCAGAAGGGACATACTAAATACTACTGACACTCAGCTGAGAAGCAAACGGTCAGGACTGAGACGGAGTGAAGTGCCTTGGAGCTAGAGCCACAACTGGGAGCTAGACCCACCCTGATGACACCTAATGGGATCAAGAGGATTTAATTGCTTTCCACAACACAAATCGAAAATATCTAAAATAAAAATAACATCCATACTTTCTAAAATAAAACATTGACATTGTCTAGAACATCACCAAGAGTTATCAATCTTGTTAAAAAGCAGCTAACAAAGTAGACATGAGATTCTTGGTGTTTTTCATTGTTTATTGACCCTCTGTTCAATTTTAAAAGGTTTGTTTTCTCTCTGCCTTTCAGTTTGAGTAATTTCTTTGAAAATGCTCACAGACACTTTCCTTTTAAAGAAAAACCTGACATTTAGTTTAACATTAACTTATTTTTATCTATAATTTTCAATATTTTCTTTATTTATAGTTTTAATTCTATGTTTTACATTTGTTACTATTTTTTTAGAGTTCGCATATTGCTCCTAAAATACTCTATCCTTACATTTCTATTGGAAGGTCAGGAAAAAAATGAGGAAGGGAATGGAGGAGAAAAATTGATGAAATAATTTTTCCAAAGTATGGTTTAAAGCATCAGTGCACAATTCAAGTACACAGCAAAGCTAAACAGGGTAGTTATAAAATAAACTCTATCTGAGTACGTTGTGGTGAAGCTGTAGGGAACTAGCTAGAGAAAATGTAGCCATGGGAAAAACAAGTTATGTTATGCTGAAGAGAGCTATGGTGAGATAAATGAAGAACTTCTGAACACGGCAGTGGAGACAAAAGACAATCAAAGTCCATTTTGTAAAAATTTGAATACTAGAAGAAAGCAGGAGCTATGAAGGAAAAATGTTGTACCTTTCAAAAGTGAAAGTAAAATGAGGATATTTTCGTATAATTTGTAGGTGAGAAAATTCATGACTAGCAAGGTGTAACTACAATAAATTGTAATGGAAATACTTCAGGAAAATAATCCCAAATTTTTTCTGATATGTTGTGGATTGAACTGTGGCCTCCACAAATTCACACGTTGACATTTTAATCTTAGCACTCAGAATGTAAAGTTAGTTGGAAATATGGTTATTGCAGTTACAGTGAGTTAAACTGAAATGAGAACATGCTGATGTCGAGTGGGCCTCTGAACCACAGGGGTGGTGAACATCTAAAGAGGGTGAATTTTACGCGAATGTCACATTGAATTCAGAGGTCATGAGTGGCACCTCTGGGAGGAGGGCAGAAATAGTATCAGGACAGGTCCCAAGAAAAGGCTTTGAAAATCAAGGTCACACTCTGCTTTTGACCAAAATAGTAATGATGTAAATTGCTCATGTTGTGATTATGTACAAAGCTATGTACGCATTTCCTTACGCACCACAATCAAAGCAATTAAAAACAAGCAAGGGAGCCATTAAGAATGTGACAATTCTACTTAAAAATGACACAAAGACTCTTTTAAAGGGCACATAATGACGCTATTAGTGTTATTAACTTTATAGTATATCTGCCCTTCACACTGAAAATCTTTTTAAAACAATAATCAGATTATGTCATAGCCTACCTATTTAAATTAAGAGCAAAATAGAAGACAGATAATAGGAAATAGGGAGATAAATATTTTGCAGATTGGAAGGGGACCAAGAGATAGATTAGGGAGAGAAGGGGATGGAAAAGAATTAACATGTTTTCTGTATGTGTCCCAGCTCCCCACAAGGAATGTAAACATGGTCTACTGCAAACATGTACTAGTAAAAAATAAATTTCAAGAAAATCAGCATAGCAAGACCACCGTTAACAGAACAAAATGCAGAGGACAAGCCACAAGAAAGCTTATTTGCAACCCACGTTCTAAGGAAAAAATAAACTCCCTCTGACTGCTTGTCACTCCAAACAAACTCACAGGGTGGACGGCTTCATGTGATCTTGCCCTGGTGAACACTGCTGCTCCCTTCCCGATTTCCCACTTGGCTTCAGCATTCTAGATTCCTTCCTCGACCTGTGACATCCCCAGCAGTCTTCCACTTCAGTATGTTTATATACTTTTTACTCAGCCTAAATGTTCTTCCCTGGAGATGTACGTATACCCTGGTACTCTTTTGTCTTATTCATGGTGCTTCTCAAGTGCTGCCTTCTCAGGAAGACCTCTTCTGAACACCCTGCTTCCAAAGCAGCCCCACCTCTTAGGTAATACTCTGCTTCCTTATTCTGCTGCATTCACTCTCAGAATACTTATTACTGGCATTATGTTGCACCTTCTATGTATGTATTTGCCAGCATGAAGAGCTTGCCTATTTGCATATCACTTCTTTATTAACTTGTGAAATGTGAAGTATGATGGAAAAATACATGTTTAAATTTTTAAAAATTCACTACAGTGAAAGACACTGCCACCCATTCCTTTCAAAATACCTTCCCGCACTCTGAACGCACCTCGCCCATCACTCCTTCGTTCTTACCACATTCTGAAGCAGTGAAATTCTTCCCTGAGGTTTTAATTGTTCTTATGTGTCTCTTTCACTATCCTGAGTTGACCGAGAACATACACTTTTTATGACCATTTTCACTCTGGGGAAGAGTCACAAGTCACATGACGCCTGGTCTGCAACGTGGACGAGGACCCGGGGTCATTTTTGGATGAGCCTGACTTTCTGGTCAGTGCCAGTGCACAGCAGCATTCACTGTTTGTTTTATGATGGCCTATTTTTATTACACTTTGAAAACTCATGAAGAGGACTTGCAGAAGTGCTTCAGAAAGTGACAGGAATGATGGGGTAAGTCTTTTTGAAGGGGGTGAGTATTTTGAGAAGGATTAATAGCAATGTGTTTTTACTATAATATATTCTTTAAACAATTAAATATTCACCATATTTTTCAGTCATTCCTTGGATGCTTTATAGAAGAGCCATGCCATACATTGTTTTGGAAAGACTAAAGAATGAGTAAATGAAGGCAGGGAGTGTAGCTTAGTGGTAGAGGACTTACCCCCCACTGCCAGAGACTTTATAGTGCTTTATAGTACTGGGTTCCAAACTCAGTACTGCCAAGAAAGAAAAGAACAAATAGATGCAATCTCAAGATACTTTTATATCCTGGATCTACCGGTCCTAGGAGTATCAAAGTGAAGACAATTTGTATTCACCAGAAGAAAGACATGCAATTTCTAATTCAAATGCTACAAACCACAAAACATGGCAGACTTTGTTTACAGTGCTGTTGACCTGCCTCTCTCATTTGGAGGTGTAGCTCACAGCACTGGGTCTGGAAGTCCTCTTGAGAGTGCTCTACACAGGCTGCTTTTTATTCTCTCTTCTCTGGACACCAAAATCTTTTATCTCCTAGCCCAGTGGTTCTTATATTAATATCTGGTGAGCCCCTTTTAACTTAGGAATTATACAAATATGTTTACTTTAATGACGACCAAAACTAAATAGAGTCACACTATAATAACATGTATAAACAATAATAATTACTGATATGCAATTAAAGGGAAAAAAAAAGAATAATTCCTGATTCCAAGCATATGTCCCAAAAGTATATTATCAAGAAACAAACATGGTCTTCCATGAGGGCTCTCTGTAGTACAAATATTGCTGTGAATCATTATGGTCTGTCCATGATGGATATTTGCTTTTTCTTCTCGGACCCTATAGGTTAGTAATTACAGTGTGAAATGTATAGTTAGTCACAATTAACTGCAAGTACTGCTCTTGAAATTAAGTGTTGTATGAACTGGTGTGAGTTATGAAACTTCTCTAAGATGCAGTTCACCACTTTTTAGAAGTGGTGTTGATAATGACACAAATTCCTGTGGTTATTAGCAATAATGATGTGATGTTCAACACAGTAATTAGTGTGTAGTGATCTTTCAATAAATGTACCATAGTATAAAAATAAAATGATTTATATATATAGCAAAACAATTTAACATGTTAAATTTATGTTTTATCAACAGAAGAACTTGAGTACTTAATTTTGTCTGCTAATTCCTAAGAGAGACTTTATTTTCCCTAGTATGCTCAGTAATATTTTGTCTTTTATCAGATTGCTGTACTAGTATCATCAGCCATTTTGAGGGAACATAGTTCTCCATTTAGGCAATATGATACAAGATTTTTTGGTAGAAACCTGTGATACTTAATAATTACATTATCTTGGGGAAGTGGAACACATGCCTATTTCTTCTTGATCTTTTTTATTCCCTTTCTCTATCTTTTCCCTCTCCCTCTTTCTCCAGATCCTCTTCCTGTCTCCACAGAGTTTGTCTCTCTGTTTCCCACCACCTTTCATTGCTTTTGCTCTTTAAATTATTACACTTTGCATTTTTCATATTATACAAATAATGTAATATTTAACCTTCAATATCTGGTGTATTTCACTTAGCGTTATATTCTCAAGATTCCTCTATGAATTTTTCTACAAATGATTAAAATTTATCCTTTTTCACGACTGAATCATATTCCACTCTGTATATGTACATATTTTCTTTATTCATCAGTTCACAGGCATGTATGCTGCTTCCATGATTTATCTACTGTGAATGTGCTGAGTTATACATGGGTAAACATGGGTACACATGTATCACTCTACCATCCTGACCTTAGTTCTTTCAGGAAGACACCTACAAGAGGTTATAGGGGTGGTTAAAAAGACTTTCTAGTTTTTGGTTTTTGAGGAGTAGTCATACTGATTTCCATAGTGGTGGAGCTAGTTTATTTTCCTCCCAAGAATGTAGACGGGTTACCTTTTCTTCACAGTTTCATCAACAATTGCTGTTTTTTTGAATCCTTGAAAACAGCCATTGTTACAGGAATTAGATGGAATTGCAGTGTTGTTTTGATTTACATTTCTCTAACGCCATAAGATGCTGAACATTTTTTAATTTATTTATTGGGCATTTGTATGTCTTCTTTTGAGAATTCTTTATTTTAAATGGCCATATTTTGATTGGATCTTTAATTTTATGGGATGTAATTTTTTAAGTTTTTCAGACATTATAGACACTGGTTATCTAAGGGGTAGCATGGAATTCTTTTTCACATTCTGTAGGTTACCTCATAAATGTTGTTTTTGCCTTTTCTGCAGAGAAGCTTTTTAATGTGATATAATTCCATTTGTTGGTATTATTATCCAAGTGGGAAATTTCAGGAAGTCATTGTATATGCCTGTGTTTTCAAGAGTTTTATTAACTTTTTATTCCAGCAGATTTAGTGCTTCTGTTTTTATATGTAGGTTTTCTATTCATTTTGATTTCTTTTTAGTACAGGGTGAGAGATATGAATTGACATCATTCATTTGTACATGGGCAACCAGTTTTCCCATTTGCTAAGAGGCTCTTTTCTCTAGCATGTGTTACAGGCCTGTTTTTCAAAAATCAGACAATGAAAGTTGGCTTGGGTTGTTTCTGTATCCTTTGTTCTGTCCCATCGGTCAACATATCTATTTCTGGACCAATATTATGCTGTTTTTATTACTGTAGCTTTATAATATAACTTGGCAACTGGAATCTAAATGCTTCCTTCTTTGCTCTTATTACTCTTTTGTGTCTCTTTCTCGTTTCATGTAAATTTTGGAATTATTTTTGTATTTCTGTAGAAAATGCTGTTGGTATTTTTATTATAATTGCATTACTTTGCATATAATTTTGGAAGCATGGCCAATTTGGATGTATTATGAATTGGATTGTTTTCCTGATTTCTGTTTTGTGGGTTCATTGTTGATGTGTACATTTGAATTATGTGTGTTTATTTTTTATCCTGCCATTTTGCTGACTTTATTCAAGAGTCATCTTGTTTGGCTTTTAGATTTCCCATGTAAAGAATTGTGTTATTTGCAAATGAGGATAGTTGAGCTTCTTTTCCTGTTAGAGTGTCCTTTATTTCCTTCTCTTGAGTGATAGCTTTGGCTAAAGTCTTGAGTACTGTACCTCACTGAACTGGAATGGTGAAAGTAGACACCATTTTGTTGTTCATGATTTTAGACAGAATGCCTTCAGGTTTTCCTCACCTACTGTGATCCTGGTAGTGGATTTACTATAGATGGCTTTTTTCAGTTTGAAATAAGATCCAAAAAAAAAGCTTTTTGGAAGGTCAATCCCTTCTTGTTTATTAAGAACTTTCTCAGGGTTCAGAAGCATTGACAGCACGGTGTTTCTTCTGCAACAGCATGAAATTTTCCTCACAAAGGAAGTTACTGTTCATCCCACCATGCTCCTGTGTAGACAATGGTGGCTATGTACATAAACATTCTGGAATCTACTGAGACCTAACATGGCTGCATCTGATTCACTCAAAGTCTAGTTAAATCTCTTATATTTTGAGACTAGGAAATGGAGCATCAGCTCCTCAGTGCCAAAGCCACCCCCTAAGGCTGTTGTGTGTTCAAGTGTTTTCATCTCCCCCGCTCTTTTGCTTTGAGATCAGTAAGGTTATGTGTAATCAAAGACCAGATATGACTGCTCAGAGGAATTAGTGGCTGCTAAATTTAGAGCTAAGCTCTCACATGTGACTTCACACAGAGCTTGCCCTTCATCTTTCCCGGCATGCCACACGCTCATCGAAACGAGAAGTGCAGATGTTCCCAAGGGCAGCTCTACGCTCAGCCCTACATGGGAAGCAGTGAGGAAAAGGAAGCTTGCTGGTGTATTACTCGTTCCACCCACCTGATTTCTCACTAAAAATACATTAACAATGTGACTTGAATAATTTTTAATTAGTTGGACAGGTTACATAATTTTGGAAAGGATATTTGAATATGCATAATATTTAAATGATAAGTACACAGAATTAAGGAGGATAAATTAATAAGCCATTTCTGTTTAATGTCTACTCTATGAAATGTGTTCTGATAGATTTTGGGAGAATAGATGACTGAAAACACCTGCTTGTTTCAAGGTTTTCATCATCATCTTGCAGATAAATATGACATAACCCTATGGGACCACAACCTTCAAGTACCTCAATCCATGCACTAAAAACAACTAGATTAGTTGCTTCAAGAAAGTCCTACCATGTAGTCCAGCTCCCTCATCAAGTGTGCCTAGAAAATATACTATAATATGCTGAAAACAACTCCTTTTTGCAAATGCACTTCCTTTTCATAAAAGGAAATTTAGGAGGGAAAATAATCCCAAATATCAATTCAAGATTACATGTCTAAACTGAATGTTTTATTAAATCTCCATGTTTTACATTTTTTTCCCCAACATTTACCTCTCTTGGGGACAGAGACCTTTCAGCCAGCCCCATGTCCAGAGATATTAGTGTAAATATATTCTTCCCACCCTGCTAGGTTCTCACAGAAGCTCAGTTTTTCTCTCTGTGGGACCCATTATTGATTCTGTTACCTTCATGCATTTTCAGAGCTGTGCTCTGCCCTCCCAGGAGCTGCCTTTACATGAAGTCTGCATTTTATCGAGAGAATGCTTGTATTCTTGCCTCAGCCCCTCTCTTGCATTATTAATATTTTCCTTTCCCACTTTGCTGCTTTGGTGAAAAGTGTAAAGTTCATCACCATATAAAGGACCAGAGAACATCTTTCTGGAGCTATTTCTCATAAAATGATACTCGGTTTACAGGGTAAGTCCTTCTCACAGACTAGTATACATAGTAAGAACCAATAAACTCTAATTTATTTAAATTAAAATGAAGCAGTACAGTATTTCAAAGAAATTTCCACAAGCATCAGAACAAGTGCCTTTGTGTTTATAAATGATAAATGATGAATTTTTATTAGAAATGCCATAATTTTAGGAAAGAAGGATATGTCTTTGTGTGTCTCTGTAAATGCCTATTTTGGTTGTAAAAACCTCAGTTGGTTCTTAAAGATGGATAAGATTTCCAAGATGAAAATAGTACGACATCTGTCATAGAGGAAGAACATTGATGAACAATGATGGTTGTATAACTAGATTGTCAGATGAATATTACTAAAATTAGAACTATAAATGCAGTAAAGGTCAAATTGTACCGAAATTCTGAGCTCAGACATGATTCTTCTTCTGTCTACCAGATTAAACTCTGTCAGTGTACACAAAATGTGTGTGTGTGTGTGTGTATCTGTGTCTGGACATCAGTGATTTTCTTCATGAGGCAGTCAGAAATTGTATTGTTTTGTGCCTCTGTGCTGACTAGGAATAGGGTTCAATTGCAAAGTAATAAAAGGTAGAGAAAGGAACACTACTATATTAAAGGATAAGCCATTAAATATATTCCAATGAGAACTGTTAAGAACATAAGGGAAATTTCATTTCACTTGCTAACTTTTCTAATTCAGGTCAGGTATATAACCTGTCCCCTGAGAAGATAGCAAAGATATGCTGAATAAGGTTGAGTGAGATCAGCCCACACTAAGAGAAAATGATGGCCACTTTCTTACCTTTTTGTATTCATCAGTGATGTGAAAGCTAGTTTAAATAGCAGGGTGTTTGTTGGTGTTATTGACATTAGAAGTATAAATACAAAATATGTTTGCCTCAATCATCGTTTCTAATTAGTATTTGATGGATCTCTATATGACTTCTGGTGCTACTGCTACTACACTGCTCATGGAAATCTTTCAGTATTTCATGTTAACCTGTGTGATTTGTGAGTCTTCTCTGTAGAAATTGTCCTTTCTAACACTTCAGACACTCCTATTTGCTCTGCCCCATCAGCTTTTCCCAACTTACTTTCTCTATTTTCTATTCCATAATCTTAGATTAGTCATTCATTCATTATTTATGCACTGAGAAAAGTAACAGAAAACATTGCAGGTAGAAAACCAAATGAGGAGGACTGGAGGAAAATATCAACAATACTGGTGATGTCCCTCTAAAACCTTCCTTATGTGTCTACAAATTTTAAAAGCTCATAATTCTCTGGGACCTTTACATAGGTCAATTTGAGAAAAACAAATTACTGGTCACAACCCACCCAAATACTATTACTTTGACCTTATGTAAGAGAAACAAAGGATCTTTAGAATACAAATGTCAACGAGGGTAAGTTACAGAAGCAGACGCTAAACCACAAGAGCTGAATCGCTTCTTCCCTTGCCCAGGCACACAGTTTCTCTTTCTCCATGTCTGTTGGTGCAGTACTACGGGAAATTCAGATTTCCACGTGTTACTTGCTTTTCATATGAATAATTAAAAGCCCATGTCACTCTTTCATGTTGTTCTGAGTGATCCTTGAGACAGCAGATGGCCATTGTACTTTCTGCAATAATCTGGTTAGGGCATACTTTTGGTCCTGCCCTATAAGTGTCACAAACAAAAAGAAAGGAATCATTGACAATGGTATTAACTGAATCTGCAGAGTGAGAACTGAAGTATCAGAGCAGAAATATCCACATGGGAATTATGAAAGGGACCCTGGGGTGTGTTAGGCGACTATGCATAACTCCACGTCATGAAAAGAAAACCGGGACCAAAAGAGAAGAGCTGACTGTAAACCAGGTCTCTTTTGCATTTCTTGAATTTGAATCCTTTGCCATCCAACTTGGCCAACGCTGGCGGCTGTCCTACCCAAGGGCCTTCCTTTTTTTTTTTTTTTTTTTTTTGTGGTACTGGGGATCGAACTAAGGACCCTGCGCTTGCTAGGCAAGCACTTATTCCACTGAGCTATATCCCCAGCCCTTGAATTTGAATCCAAGTCCCTAGTCTCCTATGGTTAATATTCCATCCAAGTTATACAAGAATATTTCTCAAAGTACAGTGGTTTAAAAATATAGCATATTTTGATGTTGCATTTACCATTTCATAATTTTCAGTAAATGAAATAAAAGCTAAAAATAGGAAAGGAATTAAAAGACATTTTACCTAGCACAAGCGATACAAATGATTCTTTAATATTAAACTAACTAAATAATTTTTTGGAGGACTCAGGATGAAACTCACAGCCTTGAACATTGCATGTAAGCACCGTCATACCCCAGCACAATTTTGGTTTTTATGTACACTAAAATTTAGAGTAGCGTTGTCATGTAAGGGTCTTAAGAGGGTCCCCAAAATAGACAACTCATTTATTTCTTTTCCTCAATTGCAAGTTATTTTATGCCTAGTCTTTTTGGTTGTATTAGTGAAGTAATATGAAATTAGTGAAATAAGTTGAAATGATGCATTTCTATCATAATGAATCTAGAAAACACTTTTAACTCATAAATGAACCTCTGTGGAAGTGTAGAACCACCTTTTATTAGTCTTTCTTTTCAGAGAACCTTGAAGAACATATCGTGTGAGGCTCTACTTCATCTCAGTCAAACTGTGCATCAATCAGAAGTGCAGAGTTGAATCAACCCAGGGGTCCCTTTTCCCTGTGAGGTAGAGGCAGCCCACGTAATGGAACAAGCACCAACCCATTGGTTAAAATTAACTAAGTTCAACCCGTAAATATGCCATGTCTTATTAGATGTGTGACCCTGGAGGAGCCACTGATCATCTTTTAGCTTCTGTTTTAACTGCTGTCAAAGAGAACAAAATTACTAAACACATAGGGTAAAATGACATCTAAATAAGATGGATATAAATGAACATTTTTCAAAGTCTTAGATGATATTATTAGAAGATTGATAAAGTAGTCACTTTTTAAAATTTTGAGTTGATATAATTTTGAAAACTTCAGGGTTAATGATTCTTACAATTCTGAATAAGAGTTATGTAAATTTTAATTCATTTCAACCATTTAAGAGGCTCCAGCCTGTTATCCAAGTCCCAGTAAATGGATCCTACACATTAGCTAGTTAAGTGAGCAAAATCATATTATAAAATAATTAAATACATAATACTTCCCCTAAACTTAAAAATTGCCAGTGGCCGGAAGGTGCAGACATGGGACATGCAATCACCTTAGCAAGGCATTTCTTGAAATATAATTAGACATATAGAACTTTGCATTTAAAATTCAGTCTCCTAACAACACCTAATAATTACAATAAAGCTACTAGACTGAATTAGTTACCAACAGATGAAGACACGGGTATGGTCAAAAGACCATGAGTCTTACAAAAAGCTTTCATTTTTCCATTTATGTGAATTTTATTACATTTCGTATATTTTCCATGTAAGGAAGGAATAGCTACTGAGTGTTAGTGTCAAAGTAATATAAGCTACGTGTGGAGAGTGCCCCAGAATAAGGTGGGTATTAACGATATTAGCCTTTCCATTATGTCATGTTTTTCAAGTTTCATAAGGGATATGCTAAACAATAATTTAAACCAATACCAGAATAAGGTGGGTATTAACAATATTAGCCTTTCCACTATGTCATTTTTTTCAAGTTTCATAAGGGATATGCTAAACAATAATTTTTAAAATTATATATCTAACCAATCAGCTTATCCATTAATAGATGTGATTTAAGAATGAAAAACAGCAGATATTAACTCTGCACTCAAAATATAGTAATACCAATTACAACATTATCTAGGAAGTCATGCACTGACCAAGGAATTTGTTTGCTCTAGATGAATCTAGAAATTAGAGGCCAAAAGAGGAGTTTTCATAGACATGCTCTCACATAAATTAGTCAAACTATAAATAGGGTAACATTTTGTTGCCCAACTGACAATGTATAACCTTTAACTGAGCGTTAAGCATTAATTATAATAAAAGTAGTACTCATCCATAGTAATACCTATCAATAATTGAACGAGTGGGGGTGCCATCTACTACTCCGGGTACCCCAGAGGGGGAGTCCCCCTCACTTTAGCTCTGCCCTCTCCTCACCTGCTCCTGTCACTCTTCCCCAGTGGGAGAGAAGTGACTTAACTGGTATCTCTGGGGGAAAACTACCTACATCCTTAGTTTGGTTTCACGCTCTTCTCTTTCTCAAGTGACTCCATCATCAGAGAGTGACCATTTTCCTCTGTCTCCTGTGCTGCCCAGGG
The DNA here is from genome assembly GCA_004027595.1 of Dinomys branickii. Taxonomy (NCBI): domain Eukaryota; kingdom Metazoa; phylum Chordata; class Mammalia; order Rodentia; family Dinomyidae; genus Dinomys; species Dinomys branickii. The sequence goes on along the minus strand of PVLD010005821.1, from coordinate 19,128 downwards.
TTTAGAGGGTAACTCTGCCACCAGCCTACTTGCTATATTAGCTTGATGTCCACTTTGGTTTTTCCCTCTTAATTTGTTCAGATATTGTGAGGGGGAAGTTATAATTTGGTGGCTTTATTATGACCAGGATATTAAACACATAGACCAGAAACATTAACAAATAAAACCAAAAGAATGGGTTTGGAGTATAAAAATACACACATGAATAAGCTTTTGTGATTTCAAGATGTATAGACTGGGTCTTCAGTCTGTGCTTTGGTGATTTCTAGAACTCAATTTTAGATCCAGTGGATCTTTAGAGTTTGCAGTTGACTAAATTGAAATATTTAAACCTCAAACTACAGTATTTTAATGAATGCAACTTGCATTTTGTCCAAAAGGAAATGATTAACTCCTTAGAGTGATGGGAAGGAAGGTTCTTGGGCCTCAGGAAAGCCTTCAAGGAGGGAGATCCGTGAAAAGAAAGTTGTGAGCAAGGATTTGAAAGCAGAGGAGAAAGTGAGAGCCTTAGCAAAGAAGGAAATGGCTTCAGGGTTCCCAGGGAGATGCAGGCTAGCCAAAGAGATGCAAAATTGCAGGGACTTAGAAAGAACAGAGACTCAGATTTAGAATGCTGCTGTGCCTTCTGCAGGTACAGGGGAATGGCTGAGGCGAATGTTCTCTCACCAGAAGGAAGTCTTTGCAGGTCTGTTATGTGGCAGTGCACAAAACAGTGTTCCTTACTTTTAAATCTCTGTGCAGAGTGTATATGCCCCTGAGCACTAGTGAGCTTTCAGCTTTAGATTGTTGTTGCCAGAAATCTCCACACCAGAGGCTCCAAATTCCACTGTGTATCTAATGCCCAAAAAAACACTGTAGGAGGGCAAATCATCAGGAATGCGTATGCACACAAAACCTCAATTCTTACTCCATGGTTTGAAGATGGCATTGGGTGGGTTGAATCACAATTGAGGGGAAAACTTTGCTAGGAGGCAGATATCTTGGCAAGAGGAAATAACCTTGGAAATAATCACTATGCCAGAGGACTGAAAATGCATATTTACAAGACATTATGCCTCTGGCAACCGGCTGTAACATTCGTAAACTTTTAAACATTGTAAGCAGAAAAGGTGTCACTCTTGAAGACAGGAAGCTATTGCCTTAATGTATTATCTCCTCCAAAATGTGAGTGCAGAGCACCAAAATTCACTACTTGCTATGGGAGTTCTCCCAGGTGAGTTTAAAGTCACACTTCAAGGAAATAGAACACCTGGAACAGACTGAGCGGCATCCTGGCAGGCAGCAACTGAAACCTATTATCTGCACCATGCAAAAGGAGTTTCTTCTGTGGCTTTTGGCATCTTTAAATACTGAGTTTCACAGGCATTATTTTTTTTTCTGGAATTACTACTTTTAGAAATTGAGGACTTCTTTTTAACTTAATTTAAAAAGAATGGTAATTTTAGGTCTTTACTAGCACTTTGAACTCTTTAAAAATTATTTCCTAAAAATACTTGTGATTAAGTGAACACATCATGTCAGACCATTAGAAGAATTTGACTTTGATAGAAAGAAATAGCACAGTCTGTTACTACAAATAGAACTCAAGTCTACCCAACATGAAGAATTATTCTATCTAGGACTCATTAAAAGAGTTGGAAAGAATGAATATTGTACTTCTATTTCTCAAACTGATTAAAAGAGAATGTACCTTTTTGGTCTACAGAAATGGGTTAAGTACTTAGATTTTCATTCTCTCTAAAGCTCATAATGGGAGCAAGCTTATGCTCAGATATTAGCAACTTCAAATTGGCATCTTGAGGTAACATAATGTCATTTAGGCTCACTACAAAAATTGAATCTAGACAAAGTTTTGCACAAGAAATTTAATTTTTAAAATTTTATTTTAAAAGTAAAGGAATGAAAGCATAGTAACAAACAGACAGCCCTTACAAAGTGGCACAAAAATAGTACAAGCAATACTGAATTACAGAGAAGGTGACAGGGAATTAACAATGGTTTTATTACATACTGATAACTTCAAAGTGATTATTCAGGAAAATAAATACAGACATGCAAGAATGATCAAATAATTAATCATTAACTGTTCATTTCAATAAAGTAATGGAAGTCAGTAGAACAACTATGTGAGCTATTCTAGATATACATATATACATAATTATACCTTTCTTCCATTTCTCATTTCCCTCATCTCAGTTGCTTTTCACTTTTGAGCAATTTCCTTTCATTTCACAATGTTTATCATACCTCCTAATTTTTACTCACTCTTTCAGGTTCTTACACTAGTGAGGCAATATGTTGCTTACACATACAGGTCTGATTTATTTGACTTACGAGTACGGTCTCTAGTTGTGAACATTTACCTATACAAGCCTCGAGTTTATCTTTCATTATGGCTGAGTAATATTCCCTTATATAAAAATGCCACAGTTTTTTTATCCAATCCTCAGTAGATGGACATTTGGCTTGCTTTCATAATTTAGCTATTACAAATTGTGCTGCTATAAACATGGGAGTGCATACATGTCTGTGATATGATGTTTTCAGATCTTCTGGGAAAATACCCAGAAAGGAAGTAGTTGGGTTGAATGGGACCTCTAGACCTAGTTTGCTGATGAATCTCCAAATTGATTTCCACAGTGCTTTCACCAGTCTGCATTCCCATCAGCACTGAAACAGTTCTGATTTCTCCACAGCCTAACTAGCATTTGTTATTGGTTGATTTCTTAATGCTAGCCATACTTACTAGGGTAAGATGAAATCTCTATGTTGTTTTAATTTGCATTTCTCTTGAATGACTAATAATGTTGAACATTTTCTCAGGTATTTATTTGCCATTTACATTTCCTTATCTGAGAAGTGTGTATTCATCCGAGACACCAATTTTAGGATTGGGTCTTTGAATTTGGGGAAGTTGATTTTTTATATATGTTTTATATAGAAGACCATTGTCTTGGGGACAGCCAACTAAAATATGTTCCCAATTTGTGGGTTTTCTTTTTACTCTGCTGGTGATTTCTTTAGATGTGTAAAACCTTTTCAGTAAGATAAGGTCCCAGTTGTTGATTCTTTGAAGTATTTCCCATGTGTCTTGGTTTTTGTTCATGAATTCTCTGCCTATCTCTATGTCTTCAAGATTTTTTCTTACTTTTATCTTCCAACATGTTTAGTATTTGTGTTTTAATATTGAGTTCTGTGATCCATTTTGACTTGAGTTTGGTGCATGGTGATACACTTGGGTCTATTTTGAGTCTTTGGCAAGTGGAAAGCCAATTTTTCCAGCACCCTTTATTAAAGATGCTATCTTTCTTCCAGTGAGCTTATTTGGCCCTGTTCTCAAAAATTAGGTGGCTGAGTGTGTTTGTGCTTCTGGCTGTTTCTTCCAGTCTGTTCCATTAATCTTTGTGTCTGTTTTTTAGCCAGTACCATGTTGATTTTTTTTACAGTAGCTTTGTAGTATAGTTTTAGGTCAGGAATTGTGATTCCACCTGACTTGTCTTTGTTGCCCAGGATTGTTTTTGCTATTCTGGGTCTCTTCTAGTTCCAGATGAATTATATCAATGGTTTCTCTAGGTCTGTAAGGTATGCTAATATTTTAAAGGGACTTGCATTGAATCTGTACAACAGTTTTGGTAGTATGGCCATTTTCAGAATGATGGTTCTTCTAATCCATGAGCAAGGAATATTTTTCCATTTACTGAAGTCCTCCTCAATTTCTTTTTTCAGAGTACTGTAGTTTTCACTGAATAGATCTTATACTTCTTTAGTTAGATTGATTACTAATTATTTCAGTTTCTTGGATGCTATTGTGAAAGGTATGGTTTTGTTAATTTCTCTCTCAGTGTGTTTGTTGTTTTTGTACTGAAATGCTATTGATTTTAGACTTTTGACTTTGTATCCAGCTACACTACAGAATTTGTTGATTAATTCAAGAAATCTTCTTGTGGAGTTTTTGGAGTCTTCCATGTAAAGTATCATGTAATCTCAAAATAATGATAATTTCACTTCTTCCTTTCCTATCCTTATTCCTTTTATTTCTCTCTCTTGTCCAATTGCTCTGGCTAATGCTTCCAGAACTATATTGAATAGTCATGGAGACACTGGACATCCTTGTCTTGTTCCTGACTTTAAAGTGAAAGCTTTTAATTTTTATCCATTTAGTATGATGCTGGTTGTCGATTTACCAGATTTCTTTGATGAGGTTGAAGTAAAGACCATCTATTCCTATTTTCTGTAGGGTTTTTATCATGAATAAGTTCAGACTTTGTCAAAAGCTTTTCACCATCTATTGAGATGGTCATGTGATTTTTGTCTTTGGCTGTATTGATATGGTGTATTACATTAATTGATTTGTGAATATTGAACCATCCCTGCATTCCTGAAATGAAACCAAGTTGGTCATGGTGTATTATTTTCTCAGTGATTTGCTGCATTCTATATGCTAGTATTTTATTGAGTATTTTTGCATCTATGTTCATTATGGACATTGGTCTGTAGTTCTCTTTCTTGGTTGGATCTTTCTCTGGTTTTGGTATCAGGATGATACTTGTCTCTAGAAATGAGCTAGGGAGAATTGCATACTTTTCAATTTCATTGAAGAGTTTGAGGAATGTTCTTATTAAATATTCTCTGAATGTTTTGTAGACTTCTGATGTGAATCCATCAGGGCCTGGAATTTTCTTTGTCAGTAAGTTTTTAATCACATTTTCAATCTCATTAGTTGATATAGGGTTTTTCAGGTTTTTTATATCTTGCAGATTCAACTTTGGTGATTCATACATATCTAGGGATCTGTTTGTTTCTTCTGAATTTTCTACCCTATTGGAGCAAACATTTTCAAAGTCGGTACTAATGATGTTTGGAATTTCTGTAGGATCTGTAGTGATTTCATCCTTTTCATTCTTTATTGCATGAATTTGAGTGTTTTCCCTTCTTTTTTGATAATAGTTGCTAGGGGTTTATCAATTTTATTTATTCTTTCAAAGAACCAACTTGTATTGGGAGGGAAGAAGGAGGAATTGTTAATCAAAATGTCATTCAGCAGTAAAGATGTATGTGAGTGTTCTCATATAGAAAGTTGAATTTAGAAGTGAAATGCCCATACAGCTCCACTTTATAAGTGCACATTTTAAAAAGGCCGATGTTGAGAATCATACTAGGAAACCTTGGGTTGGGCAGTTATTGGCAAATGCAATGACTTTTAGAAACATGGTAGTTTTGTACAAAAAAATAAGCATCAAAGAAAACTATTTAACTGGTTTGATCTCAGAAAAGATGGAAATGCAATGTTAAAAATTTCTTATTAAAATAATAATTCACATAAAACATTGAGAAAAATGTCCTGGGCAATCATCATAATGTAATGCTCAAGTGTCATTGTTAAAATAAGTTTCTTATCATTTCATAAAGCCTGAAAGAGTTTAAATATAAATATAAGCTTAAATTTTCAAACTTTTTTTTCTTTTCTTTTCATGGCTTTCCTAAAGATAGAAATAAACATTCCACACCCTAACCATTTATTCATTCTTCCCCAAGCTAGAGGATATTTACCATTTTTACCAACATTTCTGATGACATTGTACCAATGCACACAAATCTAGAAACACCAATTACTCAAAGGAAGATTCTCTTTTTTGATGATTAATCTTAACTGGCTATTTAATTTGCTTGAGCCATGCCTGTAAGATTAGCAAGACACAATTGTGGGTAAATCTGCATGGATCATGAGGATGAGGGTTAGAAGATTCTATCTAGTTACTGACCCCTTCCTTTCTGACTCTCTCACTGTCCCTCTGCTTCCTAGCTAGTATGAGGTTGGTAGATTTCTTTCACCATGATTTTCTGTGATATTTCCATCTTGGCATCAGCTAATCATGAATTGAAACTTCTGAAAGTGTTAGTCATAATAAAACTTTTTCTCCTTTCAGTTGTGTATGTCAATGTTAGATCAAGAATGTTCTCTCCAAATTTTGTATTCTCCTAGGTGGGGTTTGATGACTTGATCATGGAGGAGTGAGACTTATCAATGATTTATACTGGAGGGTCCAATAGCTGAGTATTCATTGAAAGCATGACCTGAAAGTGTTTATCTCCTTCCTCAACTCCTTCTTTTACCCACTGTTTCCTGACCACCATGAGCAGCTTTTCTTTGCCAGATTCTTCCATCATATCCTTCCTCCTGTGGAGCCAGCTAACTATGGACTGAATCCTCTAAAATCATAAGCCAAAATTAACCTCCTTTACTTTAGATTGTAGGTGTCATGCAATGTGCCTCAGTGACGAGGAAAGCAACTAAGTTAGGTATTTTGTCCCACAGCAGAAAGATGACTCATACATAAGTTGTATAAACTCTGGTAGAAAATTTCCTGCAAAAAAGAGATTCCTCCTTAAAAATTGAATTATAAGGCAAATTTGAATCTCCCAACGAATGCCAAAGGCTCACTCAATTATGGTTCTACAAACTCATTGTGTGGCACATGATAAATATGTGGTGTGCACTAAAAATAAAAGCACTAGCCCAAAACTTTGGATTTTAGCACATTGCCTAGCATATGTGCCTTGTTTTTCTTGTTCACAAATAAGTGCCAGAATTCTGTAACATAGTTATTTCAACTATTACAGCACATGATTTTAATGAGCAAACCCATGGACCAGACAAAATAAAACTTTATTATAAGTAATAGAACTATTAATATTCAGGTTTTTAAATTCCTTTTCTTTCTCTTTTAAAAAGACAGGCATTGGGGCTGGGGATATAGCTCAGTGGAATAAGCGCTTGCCTAGCAAGCGCAGGGTCCTGAGTTCGATCCCCAGAACCGCAAAAAAAAAAAAAAAGAGAAAAAGACAGGCATTTGGTAGAAATGTTTAAATAGCAGAAGAAACATTCTCTGATTTTTTTCAGTAAGTTTTATATTAACCACTCAGTAATTTAAAGCATCCTTTATCCAATAACTTAAAATAATAGTAACTTTACATGCTTGATATAAAGAAAAAGTAATCATTGTAAACTTCCTAAAAATTCTTTTACTTTAGCTTTTCAATTATCACATGCTACAAAAGTAAACTAAATAATTATTATATTCCCAGTAAAAAAGCCTACCAACATTATTTCAATAATCTATATTAGAGGCAATTGCAGAATAGGCCTCAACAAAAATATAATCCTTTTCTCTACTCTGTCTTCTAGGTTAAAAAGAATCCTTTCAGGTAAAGAAGTTCTTCTCAAATATCACCATTCCCTTGTCTGAGGCTAGGAACATTGATAGAATTCTGCCTTCTCTTTCAATTAGGAGACTTTTGAAAACTTCCTATTTGATAAAATACACATAATTATTTATTCAAGTTATAAAGTATTACTATTGACTAAGTGGTTATTAAAAGTGTATGTAAACATATATTCTTATTGAAATATCTTAGTTATTTTCTCATTGCTGATACAAAATATCTGACACTGACAGATTCAGGAAGGAAAAGTTTATTTTGGGTTACAGTTTATAGAGGATTCAGACCATGGTCACCTGGTTCCAAGTGAATGAAGCATGGCAGATGGCATCATCGAGGAGAAATTGCTCATGGTGTGGCAGACGAAAAGGAGCCTTCCTTTTTATTCCATCCAGGCTACAAGACCATTGATTGGGGCCACTCACACCCAGAGTGGGTTTTCCCTCTGCAGTAAGTCCATCACCCATACTCAGAACTATGCTAAACCCATCACTGAACTAATACAGTATCACATACCCCTGATGCAGTTACTCCTAAAAGCCCCATCTATGAGGAGATGAGGCTCTGGGTGGTCATCTAGATACAAACCACAACATTTCACCCAGAACCCCAAAGGCTAAAATGTACATAGTCCATTGCTAAGAGGTGCCAAAACCCTAACAGTTTCTGCATTACTGAAAAGTCCAAATTGAGTCTTCTTTGAAATTTAATGAAAACTTTTAGCTGCTCTCTCAGGGGCACACTGCCTAACCTCCAAGTCCTTCTTCTGAAATCTAAGTGGAAACCTTCTTTACCCCACAACACTTCCATTCTGAATGCACCTAAAACTAGAACCATGTGGATGATGCCAGTCTGTTGGAGTTAAGTCCCTTGATTGCTGAGTGCTATGAACATAGTCCCTAGGTAAAAAAATATTCCATAGGACACTACCATAATTTTCTGACACCCAGTTTAAAGAAAGGTTCACTTCAGCTCAAAGTTTGTAGAGGTTTCAGTTCATGGTCTGCTGAATTTCTCTGTAAATCTCAAAGGCAACATAATTCTTTTCTGTTTTCTAGGTTAGAAGAATCCTTTCAGATAGAGAACTCCTCAAATATTTTCATTACCTTGCCTGAGACTAGAACTATAGAGGCCTTTGCCTTCTCTTTTGACCAGGAAAGTTTTAGAAGATTCCTATATGATGTAAGTAAAACATGTTAAATTATTTGTTCCAGTTATAAATTTTTACCTTTCCTTACTGGTCACAAAGGATGTATATAAATATATATATCCACATTGAAATGTGTACATGCTGGAAAAAAGTGGGTTTGATACTCCATTCCAACATTTTCAGCTCATCTGGCCTCCTGGACACAATAGTTGTATGATTAAGTGCTTATTCTAATAAGAAGTCAAGAATACACAGATTAAAATTAAGAAAATAACATGGAATTCACAAAGAGACATGTCAAAATCTCGTTTTTCCTCCCTATCTTAACACTTTCCTTAAGAGACCAGTACAGTGATTTAAAAGAGGATGAGATGGGAAGTTGATATAGAAGATATTTTATCTGCACAGCAGCATTGCCTGTGTAATTGGTAAAAAAGTAAATTCCTTTGTGTTGGACTTGGTGTGAAAATTTTTCCATCTCTATGATGCTAATGGCCATTCAATTTTCAGTTCTCTTTTCTTATTCATTTATACTGGCACCAGGAGTTTTAGTGTGACTGGGAGGAGAAAGATCTTTGAGTAACAATAGTGCCTATCAGAGAATTATGTGCAAAACTTGTTATGTAAAAAGTCATTTCCTGGGAATTGGAGAAGTTTACATGAGATATGCCATGTTGCTCAATGATGAAAAGTTAAACAAGAAGAAAGAGTGAAGAAGCACATTTCCATCTGTAGTTAAAGAACTGTGAAATTTATTAAACAAGTGGTATGATCAAGATATACAGTGAATATCTAAATTTTAAAAATTACATTACAGGAAACTGTTATGATTTTCCCTCAGAATATTCCATCTCACTTTGAAGACACTTATCCCTTCGTTCTTGCCACTTTCTAGAGCATTTTCAGAAATTTGCTTCTGTGTCTTTAGTTACAGTGTCATGGCTGCCTCAGTGTCATGAATTGAGCCAAAACATTTACCATGTGTGCTTATTTTGGCTTTGAGGAAAGGTCAAAAGTCACTGGTGCCAAGTCTGGTGAATAAATCTGATGAGAACCACAGTAATGATTTTACATACCTGCTTTTCCATTAGATGACACTAACAGTATTCATTGTATCTTTTATCGTGCTTTCTAGAGACACTCAAGGTAATGCAAAAGTAAAGCAATGGAATAGAAAATGTCTCAATTAGTAAGTAAAATGTGGTGGTGTTTTTCAAGGAGGTGAGCAACAGAGGAAAAGCCACATGGGTGGGCACAGTGTCATTATGATGCAGTTCAAAGATGTATGATGGCCTGGAAGCAGAAGTGTCATTATTAGAGGATGGCCACATTAGAGGTGTGAATACAGTTTTTCTGTGTATATGTATGAGAAAAGATTTACATTTACTTAAGAAGCCCTGGAGAACTGTATCCTCAATTCTGAAGACCTGAATCTTTAACTGGCTACCAATTTATCCCACTATGTTCTTGAATTCTTTTTCTAATAATTGCAGTGGATTGAAAGAAAAGAATTAAGATATATTATGTACAGGTACAAATCCCCTATGTTGGATGTGACCATTATGTATGTCAAAAATACACCAAAAAGATAAATTAAAATCACTATCCAATTTGTTTTCATTGAGGTCCCATTGACATGTTCATGAAATGTTTACTGAAACTAAAGTTCCTGTCTTCATTCCTGGGAAAACAAAAGGTAATTGCTCATCTTGAAATTTACTACCTCTTAATTTGACCTTATTATATATATTCAAAATATACAATGTGCTTAAATTTTTAAAAATTACCCTGAAGACAAATTGCAATTAATCCCACTCACCTCTCAAAATACCACCCCTATGCCTCAAACACATTTATCCCATCATTCTTGGGACTTTCTGAAGCAGCTCTGGAACTCTTTTATCCCTGCAGTTACATGTTGACTTGAAGACCAGTAATTCCCCCACCCATGGATCACTACTCAACAAGAGCAATAATCTAGCGAAAATTATCCTATATTCAGCTATTATCCTTTATGGAATGTAACAAATGTATGCCTGTAGACAACATTCCCATTGTGTAAGAGCAACTATTTTTCAACCTTATTACAGATCATTAAAATGACTAAAACATGACGTTATAGTGACCTAGTAGGTGATAAAGGTTCAAGTCACCCTCAGGAATGCAAAGTATATAAGACTATAAATTTCTACAAGAATCTCCAGCTTGGTTGTCTGTTGTGCTTCCTTCACTGTGATTTTCACTCCCTTTGTGATAAGAGAATGCGTAATCATAAATCTGTGTTGGCTGCAGTGTCAGAGCAAGATTACACTGGGAGAAGAATCAGATCCCCGCTCTATTGGAGCCGACAAAGACAATAGCGTCAATCTGACCCTTTATAACCTCATTCTCCGGTCCTCACGCTCCTCTTCTCTGATGGGGAGTGAGGGCAGGCCCACCTATCATGTTTTGCACAGTAAAGTGGCATGTGTTTGCAGAACATCTTATTTTCCTCTTATTCATATTTTGACTTGGCATTTATAGCACTTGGATTTAAAAAAAATTCCACAGTCTGATTTCTCTGCAACAGACAGTCTAATTAAATTGGCGGGGAGGGACAGATGCACAAAGCTGCTGAGCTGCTCATAATACAAAACGTGGCAGCTTCAATTTGGAAAAATCTGGCAAGATGGTGCCAATAATTTTGCTCACTGAACTAGCTGAAGTATGTAATTATGTTAAGTTCTCTTATTTTAATTCCAATCTCACAGATATCACTGATTCGTTTGAAAAGTGCTCCGAAGGCCATTATTCTGGCTGTGATAAAATAAGGATAAACACATGATTCATAGATGTTAAAATTTCCTTCTGACTCACTTTTTTCAATATTAAAGGTGCTATTTTTCAAAATAAACATTGGTGCATATGGTTTTTTACATTTTGAAATTTTCCCTATGTGATTCAAATAAAAAATTAAACACAGTATTTCTTTGATCAATATGAGCTTCCTGAAACCAAGAGTGCCAAATACTGTTTTATCGCATTGCAAAATGAAAGGACATCTTTGCAAACATAAACTCCTATGGAGAGAAGCATGATCTTCAATGTGTCCAGTACTTAATGCTCTGTTTCAAGACCTTTTACAGTCTGTACTTCCAGTATAACATCATTTCCTCACAATGGTGTCGGCATCCTTGTTGTTTCTATGAAGCAGTTTGCTAATCTTTTATTGGAATATTACTTCAAATCCATCCCCAGACTTACAAATGATTCAGGTGTTGACACTTCAATGCAAAAATTATATTTAAATATTTGTAAGAACTATGTTTTACACAAAATCTCTTTCTTAGAACAATATATAAGCTTCTTGAAGTTATTTTAATGTAAAGAATTTTAGGAAATGATTACTACAAAATTAAATTAAAATTACTCTTCAATAAAATTGACTAAAGTGCTGATGACATAAAGAACTATAAATCCAGAAAGAAAGAAGTCCTCAAGTCCTCTATATATAAGAAACTGTTTATGTCCTTTCTACCCTCAAATTAATTATAGAACAATAAATAAAAGTCAAGCAGTGTGACCCTTAGGCCCAGGGATGTAGCTCAGTGGAACAAGCACCTGACTGGCAAACACAAGGTACTCAGTTCAATTCCTGGTACAGAAAAAAAAAAAAAAGAAAGAAGGAAAATATGGTCCCGAAACATATGAGGAGATATTCAATGAACAAAAAAGTTTGTCTAGACAATCTTATGTTAAAAATGCTAAAGTACAAAATTTCCAGTGGAGAAAATGTACAAGATGCATGAAGAAAGAAAGTTAGTTAACGTAATTTTAACTAATTGAAACTATAACCCCAATTAATGAAAAAGGAAATAAAGAACACTGATATATTTTAGCTGTTATTATAAACAAAATTAAAAGAACTATGCAGTTGGCAAAAGATGGTATCAAGCAAGCAATAGCCTTTGCTCCTTTTTAAATGCCAGTAAAAAATGGGTTTTTGAAAAGAGAAGCCAACTCAAAGAAGAGGGAGAAATACACTTGAAGCTAAACCATAAAGAAAATAGTAATTGATTAAATTGTTTCAAAGGAGCTGAGTCTTAATGCAATATTGGAGGAAGCTGATAATCTTTCAAATGCCTCATTGCTTACCAAAGGCCAAATAACTCCTGAATTGGCAGTAAAAGCTATTGATAAAAATTGAAATAAAGTAGTGCTAAAATCTGCATTATCCGTTGAAAGCCTGTTTATATCTGCAGATACCCATGATAGCCCTCTCTTTCTGTATAGTTTCAGGTTAGGGACATCCAGTCCATAACTCCATGCCAAACAGGAAGATGAATCATGCTTTATTAATATCGGAGGAAAATTAGAATATCTCTTATCACATTTGAAGGCTAACACGTTACATAAAAAATACAGCAATTAAGGGGATATTTAGATACTAAATACATTATGCCACTAAGATTCCAGAACTAGAAGAGATATGTCCTCCAAGACAAGTGAACAATTTTTCAAGAATTCTGTCCAGACAAAGAGAAAATCCTTAGAGGTAATATCAAAAATTTAACTACCTGGGTACGGTGACTCTTGCTAATAATGTCAGCACTCTGGGAGCCTAAGGCAGAAATATCATAAGTTTGAGCACAGTCTGGACCTTAGTGAAAACTTGCCATAGCATAATAAGTAAATACAAAGAAAAACTGGGTTTGTAGTTCAGTGCAAAGGTTCTGGGTTCCACAACTGGTACCCCAGCCCGAAGAAAAATTCCTTCTGAGTAGTGCTGCTAGGTTCTCCTACAGGGAAGCATAGGTCCTTTCTACATGTTTAGAGCACCCAATTACTGTTCAATGCCCTTCTTCTGAGTCTAAAATTATGAATAGACACTTGAGGCACAATTATGAAGAAAAACACCACAAAATTAGAAAAAAAAAAAACCCAGGTTATAAAGAAGTAAGGAAAGCACAAAAAAATTTAAAGAAATATTTGCAGAAAACTCACATGAATAGATTTTACTGGTAAAAATAAAAATTACAAGAATGAAGAAATGAATCCTCATTATCAAGAATATTATTTTGTTTTTATTTTATCATAGTTATTTTAATATCAAAACATGTATTTGTATCTCTTTCTTTTTAAATTAATTTTATTGGTACAATTCAAATGTACATAATGATCACATTCATCATATGTGTAAATACCACAGTGTCTGAAAGTATAAATTAAAATATTATTTCAGAAATGAAAAATTCAAAACAAGAGAACATAAAAAATGGATCAAAAAGCTGCTAGATGACACAAAAAAGAATAAACAAAACTTAAATTGAATCAATGAAAAAATCAGAAGATAGCAAAAATGAAATTAAAAATAACGTTTTCAAAAATAATTGCAGAGCCTTGCTGACCTCTCCTCGTCCCCTGGTGGTAATCAAGCTGGGGCCTAGACAGCTTCAGGAACCTCAGTGACCAAGCTCTGACATCCTTTACACCCTCATGATAGTCAAGGTGAGTCCAAGACATCTTCAGGAAACTCAGGGAGCCACTCACACCCCTCCCATAGGTGAGATAGACCAACTAAGCTCTGGAATGCTTCAGGAACATTGGCAATCAAACCCTGCCCTCACACACCATCAAGAGAGCCCCATTGGTCACCAGGGACCTTTGAGTCCTTGCCTTACCACTCTCACACCATCTTGGGAGTGAGAATGAGCTCCAGAGAAGCTCTAGATCTTAGAAAATGACAAAATGAATGAGCAAAATGCAATATCAGATCTCCACCCCACCCACAAGTCCAGAAGACATAGACACAGAAAAGAGCTTGGAAGTCAAACATCTGAAATTTCAGAAATGATAGCAACTGAAGAAACAATTCCATCAAGCCACAGACAGTATCAGATCAGAAATAAGCTCTCAGGTAAAAAAAGAAATGACAATACTAATGAAAGAATTGCTTAGCACATCTAAAGAAGATGTAGATTAAAAAGAATAGAGGAGCATGGAAAAAATGTTGTAAACCTTGAATGAACAATATAGGAAAGAATTAAAATGCATGAAACAGATTCAAATATATCTAGGAAATTAAAAGTTCTATTGAAATCTGGCAAAACCATATGAATGAAGCTGAAGATAGAATTTGAAGATAGACTTTCATACCTTGAAGGCAGCACTGCAACTAACAGTCATGAAACAATGCTTTCCTAAAGATAAGGAATCAGAAAATAACAATTCAATAACTGCAAGATTATATAAAGAAAAATAATGTAAGGTTCATAAATATCAACAAAACAATAGAAGTCAACACAAGGGACATAAAAAAAATATTTAAAGAAGTAATAGCAGAAAATTTCCTAAGCATGGTAAAACAAACTGACCTACAGTTAAGTGAGGAATATAAAAATCTAATTAGCCATAACCAAAATAAATCTACACCCAGACATATAGTGATCAAGATCCCAGAAATTCAGCAAAAGAACAAAATTTTAAAAGCTGTTAGAGAAAAGAAACAAAAAGCCCATCTGAATCATGGCAGATTTCTCGACACAAAACATTAGGTCAAAAGAGCTTAGAATGAAGTATTTCAGGTCCTGAAAGAAAACAACTTCCAACCCAGATTGATGTACTCTGCAAAACAATCCTCCAGAATTAATAGACAAATAAAATGCTTCCATGATAAAGAGCAACTGAAGAACTTCATGAGTGCCAAATGAAATCTATAAAGAGTACTAAAAATATTCTAGAAAGAGAAACGACCACAATTTCAAGAACAACAACACAAAGGAACCACCAAGCAGAGCAAGCATTAAGTAGAGGGAAAAAAGAGAAACCAATAAGAGAAAAATAACAAGACAAAGATTAGCCAATATATATCAGTTATAACCATCAATGTAAATGGTCTCAATTCATCAATCAAAAGAAGATGATTGGCAGAGTGGATCAAGAAACAAAACCCAACAATGTGATATTAAATAAGAAACACATAACACAAAAGGGAATTCAGAGACTGAAAATCAAATGGTAGAAAACAATACTTCATGGAATAAGAACCCCCAAAAAAGTGGGGTTAGTTATTCTGTTTGCAGACAATGTGAACTTCAAACCAAGAACTATCAAAAGAGATAAAGAAGGTCACTACATACTCGTTAGGGGAAAACTTCAAGGAGAAGCAATAATAATCGTAAATATCTGTGCATGGAATACAGGAGCATAAACTACAGAAGATAAATTTTAACAGACAGGAAAAAATCAAATAAACAGTAGCACAATTATAACTGGGGACCTTAACACCCTTTTTCCATAGAGAGATAAATCCACTAGACAAAAAAATCAGCAAAGCAATAACAGAATTAAACCAGATTTATGAACAAATGGACTTAGCAGACCTTTACAGTGTTATACCCCAAACACTAGAATACACATTCTCAGCTGCATATGAGGCATTCTCTAAAATAGACCATATACTAGCATATAGAACATGCTTAAGTAAATGCAAAGGAATTTAAATTATCCCATGTGCACTATCAGACCATAGCGTAATGAAACTGGAAATGAATGACAAAAGAAATCGCAAAAATGCCATATAAAAATGGAAATTAACACACTCCTGAAAAATCAACGAGTCACATATAAAATTAAATTTGTATTTACAATCAAATGAAAATGAAAATACAACATCAACATACAGGAAACTGGGATACATTGAAAGCAGTAGTCAAGGGAAATTTATAGCAGTGTATTACGAAAGCAGGCAGATAGAATGAATAGAAATAAACAATCTTACACTGAACCTCAAGCTTCTAGAAAAGGAAGAGCAATTCAAGCCCAAAGCCCAAAGAAGGGAGGAAATAATATTAGAGCAGAAATTGATGTAATGGAGACTATTAAAGTGATATAAAGATGAATAAATCAAAGAGTGTGTTCTTTGAATGAATAAATAAAATTGATGAACCCATAGTGAACCTTATCATAAAAAGAAAGAAAAAAACTCAAATTAATGCAATAAGGAATGTAAAGGATGAAATTACTACAGATCCTGTAGAAATACAAAAGATCATCAATGCCTACTTTGAAAATCTTAACTCTCATACGATGGAAAACACAGAGGAAATGGACACATTTGTAGATACATATGAATTACCAAAGCTGAATTAAGAAGATATAAAAATCCTGAATAATTCAATATCATCAATATCAACCAATAAAACTAAAAATATAATGCAAAATTACCAACAAAGAAAATCCCATGTCCTAATAGATTCACAGCTGAATTGTCCAAGAAATTTTTGGAGATTTAATGCCAGTTCTTCTCAACCTACTTAAGAAAACTGAAAAGGAAGGAATTCTCCCTAACTCATTCATCGAGGCATGATATCCAAACCAGAGAAAGACCCAACCACAAAAAGAGAACTAAAGGCCAACCTTCTTAATGAATATAGATGCAAAAATTCTCAGTGAAATACTAACAAACAAAATGCAACAAATCATCAGGAAGATTATACAACATGACCAGGTGAGATTCATCCCAGGGTTGATTCAATATATGAAAATCAATTAATGTAATTGATATGGTTAGCAATAGAACCAAAGACAAAAATCACATGATTGTCCCCATAGATGCAGAAACAGCTTTTGATAAAGTCCAACATTCATTCATGATGAAAACCCTACAGAAAATAGGAATAACTGATCTTTACCTCACTCTAATAAAAGCCATCTATGACAAACCAACAGTCAACATCATACTAAATGGACAAAAACAGAAAGCTTACACTTTAAAATCAGGAAAAAGACAAGGATATCAACTGTCACCATTCCTACTCAATATAGTTCTGGAAATATTAGCCAGAGCAATTAGACAAGAGAGAGAAACAAATGAAATAAAGGTAGAAAAGGAAGAAGTAAAATTATCATCATTCATATATCACATGATACTCTACATACAAGATCCCAAAGAATCCACCAAAAGCCTTACAGATTCAGTAAGTAAATTCAGTAACATAGCTGGATACACAGTCAACATTCAAAAATCAGTAACATACCTGAACACAAACAACAAATGGCCTGAGAGAGAAATTAGTGAAATCACATCTTTCATAATAGCATCTCAAAACCTAAAATAGTTAGGAATCAATCTAATGAGGAATCAAATGAACTGTACAGTGAAAATTACAGTACCCTGACAAAAGAGATCAAAGATGATTTCAGCAAATAGGAAGAACCAACATTGTAAAAATGGGCATACTTCCAAAACTGTCGTACAGATTCAATGCAATTCTAATTAAAGTACCATTAGTATACCTCACAGATCTAGAGAAAACATTCCTATAATTCAACAGGAACCAGAAGTGCCCTAGGATAGCAAAATCAATCCTGGGCAACAAAGGAAAAGCAGGAAGAATCATGATCCCTGACTTGAAATTATACCACAAAGCTACTGTGATAAAATCAGCATGCTAGTGGCAAAAAATAAACCAAAGATCAACGGAGCAGGTTAGAAGATGCAGACACAACTACAAATACATTCAGCTATTTTATATTTGATAAAGCATCCAAACATTTTTACTGGAAGAAAGATAGCTGCTTTAATAAATAGTGCTGGAAAAATTGGCTTTCCACATGCTGAACACTAAAATTAGAACCATGCCTCTCACCACGCACTAAAGTTCAAATGGAGCAAAGATTTAAATATTAAAGTAAAAACACTAAATTACTGGAAAAGAAATTAAATAGAAATGTCAAAGACATAGAGGTAGGCAGAGAGTTCATGAAACCACACTGCATGGGAAATACTTTAAAGAATCAACAACTGAGATCTCCTCTTATTTAAAAGTTTTTGCACATCAAAGGAAATCACCAACAGAGTAAAAACAGAACCCACAAATTGGGAAAAAAGTTTAGCCAAATGTCCCTGAGACAAAGCAGCTATATCTAGAACATATAAAGAATTAAAAAAACTCAGACCCCCCAAAATTCAAAGACCCAATCCAAAAATGGAAATCTGAGATGAATACATACTTCTCAGATGAAAAATTACTAATGGCAAATAATATATGAGAAAATGTTGGACATCATTGGTCCTTCAAGAAATGCAAATTAAAACAACACTGAAATTCCATCTTACCCTACAAAGAATGGCTAGCATCAAGAAATCAACCAACTCTTAGTTTATGTTCCCACCCCCAGGTTCTTACCAGTGACACAATACATTACGAAGGAAATCTGTTCAAAAGTAAAGAACAGAGGGGACAAGGGAAAGGTGAAAAGAATGAGGTAAGTCTATGTATGTATGTATGTATGTAAGTATCTATGTATATACATGTATGAGGGATGGCTGGCATGGTTCTACTATTGACTTACGTCATTGAATGGCAGGGAATAGTTGATGACTGATTGTTTGATCAATCTTGTATGTCTTTATGTGTTCTCCGGTGCATACATTTTGAAGATATCAATATGAAATGCAACAACTATTGTTGGTTTTCTGTTGCTTTGTCTATAATTCAATTATGATTATAAGTTTATTGAGTGACTTTGTGTCTCTTTGTTAATGCTTTTCGTTTTTTGTTTTTTGTTTTTCTCCTCCTTTTTCTGTTGTAGTTGATGTAGTTCTTTTTGCTTTCACACTATAAAAAGAAGTTGTACTACTGACTTAGGTCACTTTATTGTAAGGAATAGTAGATGATTAATTGTCTGATCAATTTTGCATGTCTATACCTATTTTCCTGAATATACAATTAGAAATTATCAATATGTAATGCAACAACCATTGATGATTCCCT